>LS508414.1:1342-25500 GCA_900490845.1 Pristionchus japonicus | reverse complement strand
ATTCCGAGCTCTATGATATGCGCTTAAAATCTGGGCGCACTTTTCGATTTTTTTTCATTCCTCGTGAAATGCACTCATCTGAGCGGTCGTAACTTGCTCAAAAATGAGTTTCATAATAAAGTGTGTGTACAAAAGTTGAACCACTCGATGTGCTCTCCAACATGAGCACCATAATGGGTAGGTTAAATAACTTTTTTTTTCAGACGTCTCTTTCGGGTCGCTGGACGACGATGATGGGTCTCGAGATTTTTTGACTTCCTAGGCTCAATCGATGGGGAATTTCATTCTCTACAACATATTGAAAAAAGGGAGCGCACTTTTTCGCTTTAGATTTTATGCAAATTAAAAACTGGATTTTCGAAAGTGAAAAACCAGTTTGCGATCGAAATTTCGAACCGGCCAAAAGTGGATTTTGAAGGCCTAGGTGGGTACCTAATATAACCACACTAACTTTGGAACTAGGTGCCGCCGTTTTTTTAATACGAATTTTTCTTTTTTAAAGTTTGAAGCTCCGCCCCTTTTTGGGTTTTTGATCTTTGGTCAAATAAAGTTCCAAACGATGATCAGGACACATGGGGGTACCTCCACAGCAGTTTTGATCAGGATCTGAGATGGCCATGTTCAGCCTATCCTGGGATCTTACGTAGCCGGTCTCTTAATAACATTAACTTTTGAAAATTCACCATTTTCCCTGTTCGATATCTCTCATATCATCGGATGTTGCGTTTCCATTCAGGAGAAAATCGTTCCCTTCATTAAAAGAAATCTGTCCATCTCCATTTGCATCGATGGTCATGAATCGCTGCAGGGCACTATGATCTGTAATTGAGAAGCATAGCAGGATGGAATCACTCTTGTCTCTTGGAAGGGAGAGGTCGACCACCCTAGTTATTTTCATTTCTTGTATTGCCTGAGTGCAGAGAGATAAACTTGCCTTCCTGCTTGGAATGTCTTCTAGTCAATGGAATCTCAAAGCCTGGATGGCATCCGCCATCGCAATTACAGCAGAAGATATTGCAGGGACCGATGCCCCGACACTGAAAATTTGTTCGATACTTTTGTACACATGTGCAAGTAATATATTAGACAACGATAATCACTGACCCGAAAATAATTCATAGGCCGGCAACACCTTTGAGTGGACAGTCCTAAAAGGGAGAAGAAGGAGAGAAGGATGAGGATACGCATGGTTAAAGCCTGAAATATATTGAGTGAAACGCAACCAAATTGAAAACTGTAGCAACTTGATGTAATTGTAGGTAAAGTTATACTACTCGACTACTATTATACTACTCGACATAAGAGAAAGGAAATGAGTGTTAGGAAAAATAAAATGGTGCTTCTTATATAGGGATGTGTGCTAATAGAAAAATGTGCAGAAACCCGTTGGCGTGTCAGCATGGGAAAATAAACGCAGCAGATTATTGCGTTATCGTATCAATTGTTTGCAAGAAGAACTAATGGAGAAAGGACGAAGATTTGACGAATGGGTAGGAGCATTACATTGATGCTGCCCTTGTTCAACGTTTTGATCAATTTCAGCGGTCTTAGAAACGCATGTGCTGTCTGCGATGCAATTATTTTTTTGGTGATGCTCACTTTGGAAGACTCATGGTCGACAATGCACATTTCTTTGTTTATCTTCTGCAGACCGGTTTACGATACAGCTTGGAACACTAAAACAATCAGAAAAAAACACATGATTACGAGTTGTCGTGGAATCTACGATCCACGAGTTTCTACAATCGATTCTCTACTACACGTGTCGTTAGCATCTCATCCACCCCCGTAGGGTGATTCATGTGCGTGTATAAACGATCTCTTCCTTGGCTTTTCATGCTTGCTTGACAGTTGCAAGATGATAAAGGTGTTGGACGAAGAGTATTAGTTTACTAAAACGAGTAGTTACTGAAACAGCAATACTTTTGGATTCGGATTTGAAAAACATAATCGTTACGTTTTCTATTCCTCGTCGGCACGGCTGAAATGCACCAGGTAAGTTTGCAAATCAATCCCGATCATACATTTCTTGGTCTTGCGAAGAAATTTAGAAGTGTCCTTGGGGGCGATAAAATAGCTGTCAACGGACGAGTGATCTGAAAGGTATATATTTATGGTTCGCTATTTTATTTATGGTTCGCTTATCATCGCAGCACCCCCTGTGAGATAGGCCAGAATGATCTGCTTAGTGGAGCCTGGAGAGGTGGAATGAGGGGGAAAATCCACGTTCCAGAGGGCTCTGAGGACGGCTAGTGTGATGAAATGAAAGCCACGTCGCCAGACCCTTCAAGAACGTGGATTTACCCTCTCATTCCACCTTTCCAGACTCCCCTGAGCAGGCCATTCAACCCAACGCACCATTAGGCAGAGAATGGTCAGTTTCTTATAGCCAGAATCAAATTACCATTACTTGTCCACAAACATGTACAAGGAAATATTGATTCTGCAAGAATGCGCTAAACAATTCCCTAATCCAACTGTTTTATTGACAGCTACCGAGTTTCGGTTATGCAACCACTTGTTTTATGACAAAAAAAAGAAACTTACACGCATCTTAACTCAAGTGCATGAGCTACGCCATTAGCTCGCGATTCCGCTAGCTCGCGAGGTCGGAGGTTCGGAGCCGGGGCACTCTTGAAATTGCTGAATACATAATTGCAATTTGTTCGCTCGCATGGACAAACATGCAACATCTTTCATGGGGGTCAGATCAAAAATAGTTTACTTGCCATTCACATGATCGCAAGATGGGCAGGTCATATATTCACGTCTGAAGTTAGATGATGTATCCCCAAAGCACCTCTCTATAGTGAAATAGGAAGATCGACGAAACACGCCAAACAATTAAGTAAAAATAGCGAAAAATCGATGATATCAAGACGGTAAAGCACATATTCCGCCTAACCGCTGTCCAAGTAGTTCTTAACACGACTCGTTACTTATGGAGAGTCGGCGCTCCTGCATCTTTCCCCTTAAATGAAATATTTTTTCGCAGGGTTGATGGGGGTATTAGAATATGTCCGGAGATGTGCCAGATTGTCCTATAGAAAGATTCGATTGTGCAACTGCAGCGCACTGTGAAAAAGTTGCGAAAAGGTTCAAGTTCCGTCCTTTAATTCTCTCTGAATTACGTCGTTTAGTTCAAAATCGAAACCTTGCGAGCTCGGGAATCATATTCCTAGTGCATAACTTACCAGCTGATCTTTTTCACCAAGCTTGGCGCAACTAAAAAGACTAGCCAATCAAACTGACCATTGTTTTGCGAGATGTTTATGCAATTGTCTTACTCGAAGATGTTGAGCGAAGATCACCGATTCAGGAAGTTTTTCAGCTCTTCTCACTTCAGCCCACTCACTCAGATCCCCAGAGGGCGAAGCCGTTTATTGCGCCGTTGTCTGAATCGACCTGTGAAAATCCGTTATCTAACCCCACATCTAAGCTGGAGATTCTCTGATATTATTCTTCTCCTGTTCTCTCCTTTTGGTCTCATGGCTCTGATCGGCATCTCTTTGATAGGGAGTCAATTGTCGCTAAATTAGCCATAGGGATAAAGTGTGGCGATCGGCGGGGATCAAGCATAAGATGAAAGGCATTGATAATTGCCCCCCTTCCTTTGTTGATAATCAGATCAGACGTTTACAACCAGAGGGACAAAAAAGCGAGAGGGGAGGAAATGAGAAGAGCTCTAGCTTCTCTTTTTATTGCGGAGCTGTTATGCAGTCTGCTAGCACTATTCAGTTCACTCGAGGGAAGAGACAGAGGGTTCCTTCCTGTCCTTGCTCTTACAGCTGTTACTGTTGCATAGGGGAAAAGTCTGTTCTCTAATCACCTGATCTCTCGTTCGACGGCTCGTTATTGCAGAAGCAGAAGAACAGACGGAGGAATAGAGGAGAGGAGAGGCTGGTCCACAACTTATGTAATTGGATCCGATCCAGTACGGTATGTGAAAGATGAGATAGCCATCGTGATTCTATCTGAAAACTTAACTTGACTTCCATGCTCTCTTTCCTCCTTTTTTAATGCCACTACATGTAGAAAGTGGAACTAAAAGAGCAGCGCTCTCGACTTTGTCTGTTTCTAACTCGGTTTGATTACTTGCTCACGACATCGAGACTTGTGGGATGTTTTTTTCCTGTTTTTTTTTGTTGCTTTTTTCGGCTCGGAAAATTGATGCAAAGAGACGTCCTCTGGATGTTGTAAGCGAATCACGATAGAAATCAGCTTTAAAGGATGACAAGCGGCCGACAAGCGCGAATGAGGTTACGCCCCCGCTGGCACCCGGCCGCCCGCACTATTAAGTGTGGTGTGACCATGCCCGATTGATGATAATATATAGTTCTCATGAATTGATAGTTGTTTGTTTCGTAGCGCTTGAATGCTTTCCGTTGTCCTCAAAGTACATAACTCCACTGTCTAGGCTGCGGAGTGAGGGGCAATTCGCTTCTCACTCCGCAGCCTAGGCACTCACCCCTTTCATTCCTTCCCTTCTTCCGCTCCCCTCCGCTCCTTCCCCCTCTTATCGGGCTCTGACTCGCCCCGAACCCTCCTCTGCCCTCTCTTTCCTCTAGCTGTCAGAGATCACTTGCCTAGGGGTGTTGGCACCCCACAAGGTGCTTTTCTCACATGTGGTCAATTGTCTATATTGTCTCTTCCTCTCTACCTGTTTCTTCCTTTTGTTGCAAAATCATTCTTTCTATATCATCTTTCAACATTTCTTTCAACACCTTCTTTCAACAGTTCAATCAGGCTAATCAGAGGGGGGGGGAAGTAGAGGGAGGAGGGGGAAGTATACTTCACACCTCTCTTTGAGAATGTGGTGATCAGACCAGACGTTTAGAAAGAGAGGTGTGAAGCATACTTCCCTCCCTCTCCTTTCCCCCTCTGATCTGATTCTAAAGACCCTTCAGAGAGGAGGGGGAAGAAGAAGTGAGAGGAGTGAGAATCAGAGGTCACTTATTCTGGGGTCTCCACCTAGAAACGATTATGGGGAGTCGCTGCACCTGTAGCTTTCTTCAGTCGCTCTTCAATTCTTCAGTCTCTCTGATCACTCTCTAATTGATACCTTTCTGTCTTTCCTTCTCCCTAAACACAATACTCCTCTTCAGTAGTCTCTTCCTGTATGAAATCACTGCCCGATTGCTGGAGAGAAGTAGACAGTTGTCCGTGGAAATTGGGGGCAGAGCATAGACGAGGGGGGTATCCCCCAATCTAGAGGGAGAAATGGTAAGAAGGGAAGGATCGTGGCTTGAAACTAGCGTGGATCTGCTGTTTTGTTCATAGTTTCGCGTCTGTGGTTTCAATTGTGACGTTTTACGACCTGGATCTTCAGTCACTAAAAAGAGGAGACAGGACGTGAATGAAATGCAATACCCTTCAGTAGTTCTCATGATACGGTTCCGATTCATCCAGATTCGTCGAACTACTATGACTTTTGTCTACCATACGAGGTTCGAATGCGCGAAATTCTCCCTTCTTCTCTCGTGGAATGGCACAGCTCGGGCGCACTGTCCCTTCTTCCTCTTCCCCCGCCTCTCCCTCCCTCTCCTCCCGCTCTTCCTCTCCTCCTATTCTGAACCTGCCCTCTCCCCGATCTCCCAATGTTGCGTAAAGAGTCATTTGTCAAGGGGGAGGGAGAAGAGGATATAGCCACCCCAGATCCTTTCTTCTCTTGGGAGGTATCCTGGTGTCTTCTTTCCTTTCCATCCAATTGTGCTTTTTCGTAGTCGTTACTGGCCTCGCAGTTCGTTTCCGGACTGTCATTCTCGCATTGCTGCATCATTTCCTGCTATGACGATTCTCGAGTTTCCCCGGCGAATAGTACAGTTTCAGGTAATCAGTAGTGAACCCACAGCTGTCGAATCTTCAAGGTGATCTGACTCAAGTGCCATCTCAATTCTCACCTACTCAAGCAGATTCATCAGTCAGTTTCCTTGCACTCCCTCATGTCTTCCAAACCACCATTTCTCACAGCATCGCTTGATCGTTTGTGGCGTGTTTTTGTTCTGAGAGAGGATATAGTAGAAAAGGAGGGATTGTTCCACCATGCGAATGCATGTTGTTGTCTGCTAGATGCACGAGAGACATGGGGTCATTAATTAGCGGCGTCCACAAAGAACCTAGTCTTGCTGAAGTTATCATCCACGGGGAAGGAGATAGGGGGGAGGTACTTATCGCTTCATCTCATTTCTCTTTGTCGGGGAGGGGGGCTAATTGGACAGGAGACTCCTCCAGAGTGATCTCTTTGCAAGTATGATCGACTGATCGTAATCTGATTCTTGAAATCACAATAACCTCCTGCCGAGTTTTCATCCCTTTACTTAACCAGCTAAGTGTCTCCAAGTCATGTATTGGATGGTCAAAGGGAAGAAACGGAGGAGGCGAGAGGGCGTTTTGTTGCTCCCTGCTGGGAAAGCAACTGCCACTGTTGAATAGGGGTGCGTCTGCTGGCAAATCTGATCGCTAGGTAGATGACTCGTGATTGCGCGTTCATAAGAACAGACGGAGAGAAGAGAGAGAGAGAGAGAGAGAGTGAGTAGAGGAGGGAGAGTTAATCCTCCCAATGGAGGAAGGAAATCAGATCTGGTGTACTGTATCTCTAATGGGAGATCAGAAAATCACCTCACTATCAATTCGAATCACTTGCAAGCTCAGTCCTGGCAAAGAGATAATAGGAAAGAGGCACTATCTCATTTTCGGTTGCCCTCTTGTCTGTCAGACAATGCGAGAGAGCGAGGGAAATGGAGAGACCATTGCTGCTAAGATAATTCCCCTCGATTGATCAGTAACAGCCAAACAACAAGGAACAGGGGCATTATGACAACTTTGACTTACTTCTCTCTTGCTCTATTTGTTAACTTCCAAAGATTTCGGGGTTCGTTTCCCAGGAATAAGCGCATGTCGAGGTTCCTTTTTTGGTCTTTATCTGATTCCCCTGCAGCATCTTACTGAACGTTCGCGATCTTTTCCTACTGTTGACGGTTGTAGAGTCGAGAGAGAGAGAGAGAGAGAGAAAGATGTCATATTATTAGCGGTCAAACAAGTAATTCCCACTCCCTAGATCATCCACGGGGGATGAAATCGGGAAGGGGGGAGCACTTTTCGCCTTCTTTTGCGACATTGTGGAGGAGGTGAGAAGTGGCTACCGTACTAATATCACTTTCCATGGCATCCACAGGTGGGCCAGTTTGCGTGTGCGATTCACTGGTCGAAGTCTGCAGTTTGACAAGGTGAATGCCTGTCACTCGATCATATCCCTCCGATGGTTAGAGGGATGAAACAGGGGGCAGTGGGGAGAGGGGTTTCTTCCCCTGCTTGGATAAGCAACTGTCACATTTGAGAGGGAGAAGTCTGCTTGCCCTCTCCAATTCACCTGTTCTCTCGTTCGATGACTCGTCTAAGAACAGACAGAGAGAGGGATAGAGAGATGATCCGCTCTCTGTCTGAGGAAATCGGATTTGTTGTACAGTATCCACCTTCTGAGAGATCAGTAAATCATCCCACTGAGATAATGATGTGAATGCATCGGAGTGTTTCAAGGCGAATTGCGTTCACGCTCCATCCTGGCAAAGAGATAATAGGAGGAATGGAGGAAATCACTCTCGCATTTCCGTTTCCTCTTTTCACTGTCAGAAGAAGCGAGTGGGTGGGGAAATGTGAGTTCTCGGCTTTCTATGTGTTGAGTTGTACCGTTTCAATCGATCAGTAACAGCCAGTCAACAAGAAGCACGGGGAGTGTTACGAATTCGGGCTAATTATCCCCTGTTTGTTGAAATTGTGCACTTCCGAAGTTCGTTCGCCTGTTCTAAGAGAAATCTATTTCGGTGCCGAGGTTCCATCCTTTGTCCATTGTCTGATTCGATCGTCGGACCAAGTCATGTTACTAAACGTTTACTCTTTGTTCTTTGTCCTACGAACACATTACTCATCTTCTATCCACAACGTGAGAAGAGAAAAGGGACGGTTGCGCAACATGCTAGATGGTAACTGGAGAGGAGAAGAGAAGGGGATTGGAAGGGATGGATGAATCGAAAGACCTTCTCATTGATGTGAAAACGGCCCGCCCGGTTAGTGTGGTGGTTGTGCTCTCTGAGTACCAATCACGAGGACGCTGGTTCGACTCCCGGGCGGTGCAGATCCACCCAAAACCAAGGGGTTAAGAAATGTTGGTAGTGTTTCGTACACGGCAAACAAAAGTCCCTCCGGAAACGGTATCGTCAGCGCCAGGCCACTGGAAACAGGCTAGGTCCCGCCGCATCAGTACGTATAAAATAGGGCAGCCGACCCCAATCATGGGAATAAGGCTAGGAAGTTTGTTTATTGATGTGAAAACGGTACTAATTTCAACTACTGGGGTTGGAGGTTTTCATACACGTAGCGCAAAATCAAGCCCCCACCATAGCACACATAATCATTAAGAAAGAGCGAGAGAGTATACGAAATGAAGAGAATCAGACATTTTCGTCAAGGATCGTAATCATAGATAGAAGAAAACAACTGCATTTCGTAGCACGATTTCTATCCATAAACGCTCTCATGAGTTTCGAAATGGTTTACGCTGTTTCGCCGTAGGTTCATACTATCTCCTGTCAGGTTTCCATTCTTTGTCAAGTTCAACGCCAAGAGAGTTGAATACAGGAGTGAGGACGAGCCAGTGTCTACCATTCTGGTTGGAAAACTCTTCGGTTCGGAAGAGGACGAGATGAGTCTTTCTTGCGAAGATTGAAAGGGAGGGGATATCGGGGGAGAGATGCTTTGAGATCACTTCTCCCCCATGGTAGAATAAGACTACTGAAGAGTTCGTCGAGGCACGCTAATCTTGTTCTGGATTATCTAGAACATATTGATGACTGAATCAAGTGAGAAGATCAGGTTGAGGCTGGCAGCAGCGAGAGTCCCGCGGCGTATAGAGCGATCATTTAGCGTGCAATCACATGTTGCGTAGAAATGGAAAGGAATTAGGAGACGAGGGGAGGGATTCCACTACATTTATTCCTCTCCGGAAGAGTCCCTTCTATTCATCAATACCCGAACACCGACAATGCCTTTGTCAATCGCATTCCAATTTGTGAAACTCAACCGAGTAAGGAGTGCAAAGATGTTTCCGCTCAGATCAGATAGCGCTGTAATTAACTGTAATTAATCACCACGTGACAGTGACTGGGCGATTCAGAGAGAGTCGGGTTCTTTTGAGAAGATACTAATCTGATTGATGATACAATGAGAGCTCAGGGAAGGGCTGCATTCATCTCGCTCTCTCCATCTCGTATTGCCTCTCGTTTCCTCTAGCCAGTGAACAAGTGTTGTGTGGGGGGAAGGGTGATGTATTGTGTGAGAGGGATAAGAGAGTGGAATCTGCTTCTCTTCTTCTTCTTCTTGTTTCGGCTTCGATTGCGACGATTATTAGGTCGTTTTTACTACCAATAGCACCCAGTTAGAGGGGAGTCTCTGTGAAATATGGTGCAATCCAGAAGAGCACCATTCTTTCAACCCCCTTCACCCGGAAAGTAGTTTACTTGTCTCATCTAATTAATGTTCATAGCCCGAAAGGGTGTTCATGCCTGCAAACCTATTCCCAGCTGATCTTAAATCTCATATATTTTCTTTTTTTGTGATCTTTGACCTCTCATCTACGTGTTTCTTTCCTACACAGCGCAGACGAGTCGAGCATGATATGGGACGCGCTATTCATTGTGTATTGCACGCCAGTCTCTGCCAAATACACATGAAGCAGTCAACTCTCTCCTCTTCCTTCTATGACAATCCCTGATCTGATCTCCTATGACAAGGACTACGCTGTCCAAAACCAATCGTATTTACTGACAGCCCCTTCTTCCTTATTCTCGTTGCTCTCTCCTCTCAGCATTCAATAGCGCTTTGTGCCTCACAGATGAGAAACCACGTGTGATTAGGCATTTAAGACTTCTCCTCTCTATTACTTCTTATCAGCAAGATTGATGCATCATCCACTTCTCAAGAGAATCTCGTGTCGTACATTTTGGGTTCGTCTCTGCCTCACCTTTGATCTTCGTACTCTCTCGACTCTCTCGAAATCGCCCAATCTCTCGCTCTTTCTGACCAGCGAGAGAGCTCGCATTTTGGAGAGGCCCGAAAACTGTTATATATCATAGGGAAGCCGCCCTTCTCCTTCTACGAAGTTGGAAGAAGAAGAAGTACTGAGGGAGCAATTCCCCTTCCTCCTCGTCCTCTTTCCAACCCGAATTCCCGCTAATTAGCTATTTTTATCTCTGACACTTGTAGTTTTAGTCAGAGAGGCGACTCCACGTCTTAGAAGTGAGGGGAATTTAGCCGATAGCGATTGAAATCAGTTGAATTCCCAACAGCTCTTTTGACTCCTCTCATCCGGATTGCAATTTACTCATTCATGTCGAGAGTTCAAGACGTTATTGAGAGTGGGAGAGTGGATGAACGGTTTTTTCTTCGATAGTGGATCTCTCTGAACTCTGATTTTTGGTCTTTGATCTTCGATCTTTCTTCTCTGTCCGTGCTCTCTCCATTCCGCGTGTTCTCTCTCTCACTGTCTGATAGGTCAGAGATCGAGACAGCGCCACGTGCTATTCAGAGTGAGCCTCTATTCCTCGCACCATTCAATGACAATCGCTGATAAGGACTGCAGTGTACTATTTCGAGACGCTCTTCTCCTTTATTCCTCTCGTTGATCTCTCTTCTCATCATTCAATAGCGCGTTGTGTCTGACGGATTAGGCACTTTCGTGCGGCTTTCCTCGATTGTGCGTGTGCTAGAGCAGCGCGTAAATGTCATCGCATGAAAGTGAGACAGTCTGCCTCCACTTCTAATCTTCCCCTCGATCACATTCACGTCTTATCAGCACTATTCATTCATCATTCAGTTCTCAGAGAATCCTCCTCATGTCATTCATTATGAGTTCGTGTCGGCTCGACCTTTGATCTCTCTCGACTCTCTCGAAATCGCGCAATCTCTCGCTCTTTCTGACCAGCGAGTGAGTGCCCAACCTGGGGATCGTGACAGGGGAATTGCGTTATGGTAGCTGGGGCGCTCTTTTCTTTTTCTCGTCATCACCAGATCTTTTGGGTGCTTATTAGCTGTGCATCACCATCGAATACAGAAGTTCGGCATTTCTGAGACAACCCAGTATTATCATCTCAGGTTCGCCCCAGCCCCCTTCACTTGCTCTTACAGAGATCTGACAATCTCCTTTCCCCTCTGCTTTCCCCCACGCCAATTCGTGGCTAGTGATGCGCAGTACCTTGAAGCAGTGAACTACGGTGAAACCCGCAACAAACCACGATGGTTCGTTTCGGTTGGACCTCTGAACTATGGTCTCTGACTACTTTTCACTGATCCTTCTTCCTTGATCTCTGATCTTTATGCAGTGATCTCTATCCTATGATATTGGCCCCTCTCTGGATTCCATTCAATAGTCGCTCCCATTCTTGCGCGCGCCTCTCCGGTTGTAAATGCAAGCCGGGTGATAAGAGCCACTCCAGAGACACGTGAAACTCCACAAGAGACACACAAATGGACGTAGTTCATTGCGGCTCTCGAGCGACCGTATCACTCTCTCAAAACCCCCTGGTCTCTCGCTCTCTCTGATCATGTATACAGATGCAAAAGAGAGAGGTGCGCTGCCCCAATCTGTGAGCATCTCTTGTAGCCTGTGATCAGGTAGTGATGAGCAGGCAATCGCTCTCTCCATTCCCCCTGCTCTCTCGCCGATCAGAGGGTACAAGAGAGTTTCAGAGATGACGATAGCGATAAGCAGTGATCGACTCCTCGCTTCCTCAGCGTGTAGGAATTGGATAAGCGCTTCCAAGTAATCACCCGTCCTCTCCTTTTCACAGGCTCTCTCGCCGATCAGAGGGTACAAGAGAGTTTCAGAGATGACGATAGCGATAAGCAGTGATCGACTCCTCGCTTCCTCAGCGTGTAGGAATTGGATAAGCGCTTCCAAGTAATCACCCGTCCTCTCCTTTTCACAGGGTCTCTCGCCAGTCAGACAGACCGTGAAAGTGGATGTGGAGAGTGAACCGCCCGCCGGATTTCGTTGCTCCATTCTCAATGCGATTTTACTTGATACCAACACTGAAATGTCGCGTTTTCGGAACAAGTTTCATGCTAATCTCAAATCGCACCTGGTTTCGCCCTGCTGTACATCCTCGTGAACAAGATCGCCACCTTTCTCTCGGCGCATTTGCGCAACTTATCTCTTGTTTGATCTCGTTCGATTCGTCTGCATTTCCCCCACTTCCTAATTTAGTGCGCCATGCTTTGATTTAGAGCTTCGACTACCTTTGATTTGAGAACATTTTCGATCTGCCTGATTTCTGAAGGAATTTGAGAGTGGAAAAGGCTCGAAACTGCCCTAGTACGTACCATCTTCTGTTTGATTCCGAGTTCATTCCGTATTCAAAGCTCAGTTTTGTTGTTGTAATTTCCTCGCTCCTTTTCAACCTAGTCTATGCATATCTTCGAAAAAAGGGGACGCAATCCCTGGTCCGATCATTGCTGGGGATCTGTGAGATTTTCTTGTTCCCTGAGGGTAGAGGAAGGGTAAAACCTCCCTCTTTCCCGGTTTTCTCCACACCAGTTCGTGATTTGCAGTTCGAGAACTCGGAGTGTCTAGAAGCAGTCGGTGACGGTGAAAACCGAAACAAACCGCGGTGATTCGATTCTGTTTGACCTCTGATCAGTGATCTTTCGTCCTAGATCTATGTACTATGATATTGGGCCCCTTCTCTGGATTCATGTCAATAGTCGCTCCCATTATTGCGTCTCCGGTTGTAAATGCAATTTGAGCGATAAGGGCCTCTCCATATGCACGTGATTCTAACGAGAGCGTGCGCCACTTCTCTCGAGACTCTCTCGAAATCCCCTGCTCCCTCGATATGTCTGGCTATCAATAGTCCTGTGAAAGTGATAGGTGCGCCCCCAACCGGTCACCATCAATTGTAGTCTCTGAGTACTCTCTCCAATTCGCCTGCTCTCTCGTCGATCAGTCAGCACCCTAGATGATGATAGCGATAAGAAGCGTTCGACTCCTCGCTTCCCCTTTGTGTCCAAGGAATCACTCGAAATGTCGCGTTTTCGGATCAAGTTTCGTGCTAATCAGCTTTCTAATCGCTCGAGTTTGCTCCCCACTATGTATCCGTTTTGACAACTTCGCGCTTACTTTTTCCGTACTGTTGCTCCGCTTATCTATTCTTTGATCTCGTCCGTTTTGGCTTTATTTCCCCCATAATTTATTGCGCCATGCCAACATTTAGTGCAGATTGATTCTGGTTTCCCTGAGGGTAGTAAAGGGGGAATCCTTCCGCTTTCTCCGTCTCTCTCCACGCGTATTTCGATGCGGAGTGCCTTAATGCAGTGATTTACGACAAAAATCGCTATTACTACTTCTGTTATCTGTGAGATCTTCTTGTTCCCTAAGGGTAGAGGAAGGGCAAGACCTCCCTCTTTCCCGTTTTCTCCACTCTGATCTATGCTCTCTGACAACTTCTCACTGATATTTTGCCCTTGACCTCCGGTCTCTGTGATCTGTCAATCGCTGGTCAATGATATTAGTCCCTTCTTTTGATTTCTGTTTGTAGTCGCGCGCATTCTCGAGCGAGGCAACCCGGTTGTAAGCCAAATGAAAAGAGCTATGGGCACGTTATTCCAACGAGGGCGCGAAGATCTTGATCGAAGATCGAAGATTCTCATCATCACTTGTCTCGAGCGATTGTCTGCCTTTCTCAAATCCGCCTGCTCTCTCTCCGTCTGATCAACTAGAGAGGATAAGAGACAAAAAGATAGAGAGAGAGAGGCAGCCTATTGCTGCTATCAGTCACCCTCGTGTACCCATTTTGCCAGCGCAGTCTCGCACAGAGTGCTGGGCATACCGTGCTTTCACTGCTCTTTCACAGGAATAGTCCGATAAGTCGGCATCCTTTCCGCTTTCTCGCCGCGTGTAAATCAGATAAGCGCTTCCATGCAATCGCCAGCTTTACTCACTTCATTTCGCATGGTCGCTAGCCTGTCAGGCAGATCGAGAGAGTGGATGTTTTTGAGAGAATCAGACAATTGCCTGTAAGGTCTCATTCTTTAGTGACGCGATTCGTGGCGATAGCAACAGCGTTATGTCGCGTTTTCGGAGCAAATTCCATGCAAATCGTCTCTCAAATTGCACCTGGTTGCTACCCGCTGTGTGTCCTTAGAGACACGATCGGCCACCTTGCTTATCTCTTTTTTCGATCTCGTCCGCCTTGGCTGGATTTTCTTCACTTTCTAATTTACGGCGCCAACTTTGCTAAGATTTGCTTCGACTAATTCATTGAGAATTTTCGGTTATTTCTGAACGAACGTTGAGATGGGCAACTCAATAAATTGTATCATTATCCTCATCTTTCGTTGCTGGCTCATTGCTTTCATCCCATACATTGTCTTTCGAGAAACGCTTGACTGTGTCGTTCTTTCATCGCTGTCAATATTAGATAGTGATTTATGACCTTCGTAGTTCAAATCGCGTCCTCAATTAATTACAGCGATCTCTTCTATTTGCAGGCCATTCACCTTCTTCTCTCGCTTATCGCAGTCGCATCTCGTTAGTAGGAGCGGCCCCAATATGGGCAACATGGTGAGAGTGACTAATCACGAAGCTGTTCCTTTCGGAAAGAGCCGGGAATTCATGATTGTCCTTCCAGCTGTCGCTCTTGGAAGCTGTTGCAGCTCCATCAGCTACTGCGAATGCCTACCAACAGGTTTGTGTGCTGACCTAATTTGGGAAGAAAGTAATTTTTAAAGAACGCCCATAGCTCAACCGTGGTTTACGTGACTGGGTTGTTTCAACTTTTTCTCAATGACATTATGACCAAAAATTGATCTTTGATATTGGAGAGAAAAGTGGATTCAGGAATCGTGTGAGATCTCATGTAAAAGGGCACCAAAAGTTATATGCAAATTCCATGAGCAATCACAATCTAAAATCTAAAATTTTGCAAAGATCAAAGATCAATTTTGTACCCAAAAGAAAATAGGATGTAAAAACTACAGACTATCCATTCAGGAAACGCCTCAGGCAACGGCTGCCACTCCACCTACTAACTCCCCGCATCCTCAATCATCTCGAGCCTCAGATACTCTTCGCCAGGTACTCGACTATTATAATGCTATTCTGTGAATATTGAAATGTTGTCAATGAGATTGATCAACAATCGAGGAAATAATCAAGAAAATGGGTCGTGATAGTGGTTACAATAAGGAATTTCGGACCTTTGGTATGATTGGAAACCAAGCACATTCTAAATAGCTCAACCGGTTGTCGCGATCTCGCTTTCAAATCTGTAAACATCAAGAAAAGTTCTTAATTTTGGAACAATCGTGCTCGAAAAGCTTCCGCTTACATTCATTCGGCAAAATACAACAAGAGGAGAGCAAGAGGGCTTTCATTTCATCGCTAAATGTCACCCACAAACAAGTGTTACGTTTTCGAAACGCCAGCACTTCTCATGACACGCTCACCGAATATTTTTTACGAACTAAATGACTGTGTGAACTGTTCTAAAACTCGACTAAGTGCTTCAATTCTAGGCAACCACGAGTGGAATGGACAATGATGGCTTGCATCGTAGAACCAAAGATCCATCCGCAATCACAAAGAGGGATAGAGGACGCCCGAAGGGATCAGGACCAGTGAGTGACTTGTTCTTGATGATTTTAATTTAAAATTATATTTTTAGTTTATGCACAAGAAATATTACTATTCTACTATTCAGAAGCAACAGCTCGCTAAGCCTGGAGCTAACTGCAGAGGACGTCCGCCAAAGGAGAAGCCGACGGATGTGCCGGATCAGGAGCACGATATGGATCAGGTAAACGGAAGGAGAAAGCTATTCAATATTACTGAATTGGAGATAGGGGGACAGGGCACACTGTAAATACTGTCAGGCGGATTACCTGATATTTTTTCAGCAAGACCCTGCAGCCCACGATGTCGTTTCCGGGGCAGCCAACGACAAGTCGAACCAGGAAGATGACGAGCAAAAGGATACCGGAACTAAAGACGATAACGAGGATATGCTGGTCAGTTCCTATTTCACATTTCACCTTTCAGTATGGCTACTTGGGTAATCCTCTCTAGTCAATTTTGAATAGTGTGTAATCGACACCCACAGAACCCGAGTTCATGCCTCGGCAAGTGTTATCGCTTTGGTAACCTTGACCCTTGCAGCCAGACCGAAGTGATCTGCCTGATCCGATGGGTGACGTGATGTTGGAAGAACCTGCAACAGTAGTCAAGCCCACTCGCAACGTCAGTGCCCAGGTGAGCTGAGCAGCTGAGTAAATCAATTTTGATCTGTGTTTGTCACTGATGTGCGGCCAATTGTTGGAATCAAAAGAGGGTTTTCCAATTTGGGATCAAGTACAGTGTCCCTCGCCCGAGTTCTCATGTTGAAATCAAATGCACGGGCAAATACGGATGTTCTTGAGTCAAACGTGAGAGTGTCTAAGGCACTCCTCGCCTTTAAAGTATTTAGAAAAGTGTTTTTCCAAAATGTACAGTAGTGCGACTGCGTCTAACTCATTACTGTCCCTCGAGACCATCTTTTGGATGTGAGCGGGCCCGGTCACTGTACGAGGCAGCTTATGCTGACACCAATCAACCTATTGATGGAGACCGTTGGCTACAAAAGACCTACCGAAACCCGGTTGAGGCGCTTTCCAACGAGGGGTGAAGTTTGAATCCAAGTTCCCTCCAAATTTGGTCGCAATTTGGAGATCTGCTTGATTCCAGCTAGGGGAGCCATAGGCCCTTCCAGATAACCTTTAACCTAAAATTCATCCAAAACAAACAAAAGATTCCCTCTTTTCAATAGCCATAATAAAATTAGGAAACATCACCCCCAAAATCAGACGAGTGCTTGTTAGTAATCAGAGACCAGCGCGCAACGGCAACCCAGTGACGAGGATGACACAACCAGGCACGTCAGCATCCCTCTCTTCTGTGCGAAGATCGGTTAGTATGAAATACAGGCGCTGATTTAAGTATTCTGGCCCAATACCGTCATCCAAGTCAGGCGATCACGATGGGTTCAGATTATTAGAAACGACCCAAAACATATGCATGCAACGCATTGAAACGCGAATGATTCAGTAGCTTTTATTCAAGCGTTAACAATAATGCCCTAAATTAATCTGGTTCACAGGCCCGCGTTGCTTCCCACGAAAACCAGAGAGCCCGAGCAGCGATTGACCATTCCGAGAATGTGCAGGTATCATACTTCAAAATATTCACTAGAAACGAGGGGAGCAGGCGTGACTAAAACCGAGGATTTGCTACTTTTGAATCAACAAGTCGGCTTTTTTACAGAGCCAGCACTCATCTGACTCGGTAGCGGCGCACAATGATGCCACTGCACTGAATGATCCCTTCCAGCAGGATGCAGGACAAGTAAGGCTTAGTGAGAAGATGTACAGTCTCTTTCCTCACTCGCAATGATTATTACACCGTTCACTATGAAACATGAGATGCAGAATAGTGACTAATTAACCAAAAATTTTCGTATTTCTCGTTCAGATGATCGCACACGGCAATGTTCGAATCACAAGAGGCATCATTCCTCGAGCAGTCTCTCAACACTCGGTAAGTACAGTCTCGCAGTGTCTCCCCTTCAAGGAAAGTGGCGCGTAGAGTCGGTGTTGGTCACCCCAGAACACTCCGACTTTGAGTGTGGTTTTGACCCCTTTAATGTGTGTTTTTCCGCATATTTCTGGCAATAGCCTCAGCTCGTCAAGGGAAAATAGAAGCATCAAAATTCCCACTTGAACTTTGATCTTTGTGACACTCGCCCATTTCCATAATCCCTTGTCTGGAGAGAGGTACATTATTGCCATTCCACTCTCCCCTATTTCGCCATTGTCAGTCGGTTGGTTTGTGAATTCCTCACGTCGATTAACGAACTGAGGAACTACATTATCACAGTAGCCGGAAACACATTTGTCGATCTAGCGTCCCGTGGAAGAATGGATTTCTAGACGACTTCGTCTCAAGATAATGTGGTGATCAAAAGGGGGAAAACAAAAACACAATCTTCAGTACACACGATAACAACAGAATCAACGCGTTTCAGAGAAATGACCTTTTTAGCTGTGCCTTGAGTTATCCTTATCCAATGTGATTGCCGGTTACTGTAGCCGTCATTGGAGTACTGTAGAATTTCAGTTAGTGAATGGTAGTGAGGAAATCACAAGCCAACCGACTGACAAGAGGTGGCCTGGTATGACCCACGCCGACTCTTCGTGCCTTTTGTTCTCGGCCAGTTGCATGATCTTCTCGTTTCAGACCGACGAAACCCTCGCTGCACCGAGACTCGCTTCCTCCGTTTCCCCTTCTCTTCCAGCAGTTAATGACCAGTGCTCCAGAATTGTCCCACCCGAGAGCCCGGAGCTTCCCTCTCCTCAATCCGAATCACTTCCAAGTCTGGGCGAGAGTGAACCTCTCCCGAGTGACTCGTTCTACGAACACTTGCTCGACTCCATGAGCGATTCGTTCCGAACAGATTTCCATGATGAAGCTCGTGAACAACTGAAGCAATTGTGCAATGAGTTCACCGACGAGAGATGTCAGAGCGTAGTCAATGCATTCTTGTCGTTCATGGATAACACTGTCGAGCTGCTCCATGTCTTGGAGAGGACTGGAGACATCAATGACTTTCTGGAGAAGTTTCTCAATCTCCTCAAAGAGCCCCTCGAGCGCATTCGAAAGTCGCCGGATTATGATACTTGGGAATGGCAAGATCTGCAGCAAGCCCTGGTGGATTACATAGTGAAGCTACGGCAGGAGGAGGACCAGTCAGCAGCTAACCACGAACGCGAGCCTCGCTATCTCCAATGGGAAGAGAAGCATCCTCATCATGACGAAGCTATACGTCAACAGCTGGTACGTTTTGTTCGAGTGTTCTTTATGAGCAGTTATCATTAGTCGATGAAGGGTGTTTTTCTTCGGTTCTTTCATACGTACTTTTGCAAGCATAACCAAGTATTTGAGCGGAAAGAATGAATATTGCTCTACTTCAGGCAATCTTCTCTTGGTCCATCGCGCGAAATGGAGAATCGAATGAGTTGGTCGATCCACCGGTCACAATCGCTGAGGAGAGGAGCGATGGGCGACTGATGGGAGGCGGAGAATGGGCAAAGGTGAGGTGAACGACCACATTAGCGAACAATCACGCGTAAATCAGTGCCAACTTATCGGAACTGAAGTCATTATCAGTCAAACTGGATGAAAGTTATGAGCGAGTACTGATAACATTTCGAAATCTACAGGGAGACGGGAAGATGTGCCGTGATGGCGAGAATGCTGGCGAGATCTGCGATGATGCTGAACGAGACGAGGAGTCTGACCATTCTGTAGCTACCCTTCCGAGCAGCACGGTCAGTAGTAGTTAACTACATAAGCTTACTGTGTTTGGGTTTCTCAAATCGAGGCAGAAGGGAATGTACTGAGGACTGTGCCACGACATTGATTATTGCATCCGGCGTTCAATAGGTTATTTCGGGCCTGGGCTAAGACAGGTGTGAGAAGGAGCAGTGACACACACTTGTAAGGGATGAATACCATAGTGTGAGGATGAGAGGGTGGAAGGACAGGGAGATCAGGGAGAGAGACTTTATGGAAAAGATATAGGATCTAAGAAAGGACGCAGTCGTGTTTGAACGAAAGACTACAGGGCAGGGAGAAGAGAAGTATAAGGAACTGGTAGCAACGATTGGAGGGAAGAAGAGAGAAGGGCTAGTGGGACAGGAGCTAATGGCGCGTTCACAAAATGAGTGTTCAGAAATCGCAATAGTTTTACCAATGTTACAGAAGAAGTCTGACTCGACGGAGGAGGAGTCTAGTGCTGCACCGATTCAGCCTGTCAATCATACGGCTCAGGTGAGACTTAGCTGCGCAGTTTAGCACCTCCCTTTTTTTCTTGATTCACACTTGAATCCAAATTACCAACAGTAATTATTCGCAGGCATCCAATGGAATCGGCGCCGATGAAGTACTGATTTCACCTGTGCAGAACAAACAACTCGAGAACAAATCCACTGAACAGGTATCGCGACGGTTGCAGAAGGAGTCGAGGTGCCCTTCAATATCCTGTCTCATTCAGATCCATCCGAGAGTCAAGCGGAAGGAAACAATGGTTTTCCCCACAGCCGCCTGTGGCTTGCAACAAGCACTCAAACGGGTAAGAACATTAGGCGTCTGAGCTGTTGGGGCCTCGCCTCTTCCTCTCCTTCCCATTTCCTCCTCTCTATGGGTGGTTTCAACTCTCGGAAGACCTAGTCCCTTTTTCCAGAGTCGTGCAGCCGACGAACCTCATGAAGATGAGACGCGAGAAGTGAAACGAAGGCTGATAAGTGCATCCTCGGTGAGAAATCGGCTAATATGTGTTATAAACGGGTTTGGTAAGGTAATCGTAGTAGGGGCAAATCGCTAGTTTGCCTTTATTTTTCGTAATTTTGAGATCGAGAAGCAGAAGAGCGGAGTGAATGGCAACGAAGCCAATAATTCGGCTGGCGATCACATGGAAATGGGAGAAGAACTGGATAAGAATGAGCTGGTCAGACAGTTTTCTCGCATTTTCACGAATGGAATAGTCTTCAAGTACTTTGTCTATGTTCAGTGCGGTTGTCCAATAGGCACATTCGAATAACGCCCTTAAGAAATTGCGTGATCTCACTCCATTCAGACTGGCAGCGTCGACGCCGACTCCGTCTTTCCGACTGACGTTCTCGGCAAACTCCGCATCGCAGCCGCTAAGTCTGCTCTCGAATCGAATCATCGTCAGGGAGACAACACTCAAAACACCTTCTACTTTATTCTGCTGTGCTCTCTGGGCAACTCGCTCGAATTGTCGTGTCATGGATTCGCAAACCGAGTGCTGTATGACCTCATCACGAAGTTGTCCAACAGTGACAATCAATTCTATATCTGGGACTTCCTGCACCGGATGAGGAACAGCGTCCAATTGCTTCGTCTGTTGGTCGGACCGGATGTGGTTCTTGTCCACTTTCTGGAGGACCACCTCGAAGCACTCGCAATCTTTCTGTCCAAGATGTCGAAGGACGATGCGAAGAAGAACATTGAATGGCGGAGACTCCTGCGCAAACTAGAGAAGTTCGACATGGCTCTGAAGAACGAGGAGGATGAAGCAGTATCTTCCGACTGTGGAGATCCCCTGTACCTTCGACGTTATGAACCACAGGAGACGCCGCCCATGCCACAGGTATCTTTGTATGTGGAAGTCGATTTGTGGAAAACAATTACTAGAGTGTCAAGGAAATGTCGACAAACTATCTGTTCATGGGACGTTAAGAGTGGCGCGATGTGTCATTATCAACTTTAGATCACCTTCACTCGGCCCAACACGATGAATCGATCAAGAAACGGCGCCGCCGAAGCACCGATCTTTGTTGTTGCAGAGAGGACTGTACAAGAACAGCCCAAGGTAAATTGAATCTAAGTGGTTCGCAACAAGTCGATTACTCATTTCTCGTTTTGCAATACTCTAGCCAGTCAACGAAACCGAAATACCAATACGAAAAACATTAAGAATCAAATTGTAGCACATACCAGACATTAAAAAACAAACATAAATAGGCTATTCTCTTAAATTTCGAAAAACGTTAGTGAACCCGATTAATGACCTCGTAAATCATAAAGTCGCATGGAACAATTACTAAACAATGTTTGCTTTGTAGAAGGCCGAAGACCTGGAGAAGATGAATGCCGTGATGACAAACAAAGCAGATGCTCGCGAGGAGGTGGAAGAGGAGGAAATGCAGGTAGGAACCGGTCTTTCACTTTTTGAGTGCTTGCTCATCGTGAAGTCAGGGTAGGTGGTTCGTGAAAGTGGTTGTTGACGGACTGACTGTAAATCTTTTGGCGACTTTCGATTAATGTGAGAGAATTCGCTATATTGAGTGAGTCGACTGAACTTATTCCCCTTTAGATCGACAGTCAATCTTCGTACGATTTGGCTGAACCACTGGCAGAAGCACAAGCACATCTCTACATCAACCTACAGCCTAAACTATCGGTTAGCATGTTTTTGTTGAGTGCGTTTATTCGGAAAAATATCTCAACTAACCGAATAACAGATGTGTGTGCAATTATGAGACAGGGATCTTTTGCAGACGCTAAACATCGACGAGGACAATGTTGAGTTGAATCCCAATGAGTACGACGAGGAAAGAAGTAAAGGCGATTCGGAGCCGTCAGACGACGAGGAGATGCAGGTGTGTTTCATCCACTACCTTTGAAAGTTATCTCATGTCAGTGATCGAGCGACGATGTCTACGATCATCCCAAAAATGATAAATGTTAGGGAGTGGTATCCGGTTTACTCCTGTGAATGCGGTTCTGAGCCGAAAATTTAATATTTACAATGCAACAAAGAATTCCTTCTCAGGTTAACAGTCAATCTATCGTCGCCAGAGCAGCGAATGGAGACAAGTCTGAAGACGCTGTTGCTATCCCGCCCAGACGCTCAGTAAGACCAATCATTATTGATCCTTATAGAGACGTAGAACTCTTAGAGTACGAGAGTTAATGAGCATATGACGACCTTGTGTATGCATTCGATCTCGAAACTGTCGAATCGCTATCTAGCTCGATGGTCGACTAGGTTACAATTGAATTCAGACAGTTTTATTACTTACTTTTTTTATTGCAGAAGCGAATGACAGCAGGACTTGCTCAAGAGGAAGCGAAGAAGGTGAAAGGACAAGGTGCTGTGAGCAGAAAACCCAAGCAGAAATTCAGAGGGGTAAGTATTTTCCTGTAGTTGATGCTCTAAATTATCTTATGCATATTCAGCTATTAGACAAAATAGGTCGCGATGAGTGATTTATGTGATGTATCATTTTAAACGAACACCATTCTGTTTTACCTATCACGTTGCACAAATATTACTCTTTCACAGAGAGACATGGAGTACATCAAGTACGATAGGCGGATCAGCCGGCTAGAGAAGGTGGGCAGTTCTGTTTCTTGTTTCACTTTCAGCGCGCCTGCATGTTCCCAATTGATGATTAATTTAAGAAACTGAATCGCACATACACGAAACAAGTGTGCAGAGATGAGGCAGTCGTCGATACCTCAGATAAGGTATCCATTGTACATTCCGTATCTAATCTAATCTAAACAAAACCTCGAACGATAGTTTTGTTCAATTTTTAAAATAAAATCATTTCAGGCTGTCAATGAGCAGTTGCGGCCGTTGTATCTCAAATGTGTGAGTTGTAACGCATGCTTATGTTCTCAGAGTTTTAAGGGGCCGAAATTCCACCAAGTTTGTTAAAAAATGGAATTCCAGGTGATCTATCATCTGGAGAAGGATCTAGGGGCCACATTCAAAGACGAGTACCCCAACTCAATCGGAATCAGAAAGCCGGATGAACTCTGTGCCGAGGTAAATATGTGCATTCTCAGTTTTATGTCTTTGCCTTGTGGAGACGCGTGTGGACGGGGCTTCACTTGATAGAAGCTTTATCGGGCAGTTACGGGAAGAGGAAGTATCATAGACGACGTCGCGAAGCGACAGGAGAAGACTAGAATGACGCAACGCACAATAAAAGAGACGTTACGCCAATACACGCAATGCGAAGTGTATGGGCAGGTGTATGGGTAATGGCATACGGTAGTAGTTCAAGGCGGGTGTGGGCTGAGTCACATATATAATTCGAGCATTTAAATAATACTATTTAGAGGCTTGTACACAGCACCTCCGCGACAAGATATGAACTGGGGAATATCTGACAAGAAACAGTAGATAGTACAGATACGAGTTATTGGTAGAATTGGCCCTTAGTGTGAGTGATAGTCAATCGGGCAGGGTCTTTCCTAACTCGTTGGGGACGTCCGGGATTAACTTCATCGGACTGGGGAACATTCTTCTTGTCGTTCTCCACATCTTTCGTGGGCTCGAGATCTTTGATCGGCTTGGGCTCGACACGTGGTACGGTAGGCGATACGGTAGGCGGGTAGTTGTCATCATTGAACACGGTAGATGCACGAGTCGGTGTAGGCGGTGGAGATGGCGGTCTTCCAGCTTCGACCATGGTTTGACCCATGTCGAAACTCTCGATCAGTACACTCAGAGGATCCGAATCCTCGCGCACGCAACGCTTCT
>LS508411.1:84297-99742 GCA_900490845.1 Pristionchus japonicus | reverse complement strand
GTTCATCCTAATCAGTTCATTGTTCATCCTAATCAGTTCATTGTTCATCCTAATCAGTTCATTGTTCATCCTAAACAGGTTTCAAAAATTTATTTATGAATTTCTAACCAGTTCAAGCAGATTCGCTGTATCGAGCCACGTCTTTCCTGACCAATACTTCATCATCGCGTTTTCTGGGCCATGTAGTTTTATAGGTACGTTTTTCATTCTTCATTTCAGAAGTTTTGTCAAGGTTCCGATCGACTCTGCTTCGCCATTCATACACTGCTGACTCATGTGGTGTTAAAATCTCGGAAAAGTTGTTGGAAAAGTTGAAAGTAGTGTTAATTTTTCGATGGAAAAGTTGTTGGAAAAGTTGCGAGATTTGAATTCCCGCACTTTTCGATATCTCAGTTCTCCGTGACCAACTGACACCAAAATCGATAGGTACACTTGTCATCACATTATTACTGAATTGAACCATTTTTAAGCCGATAGGTTCACTGGGAAGTGGAAAATAAGCGAAAACGGAAAAGGCGGGAATTCAAATCTTGCAACTTTTCCAACGACTTTTCCATCGAAAAATTAACACTACTTTCAACTTTTCCAACAACTTTTCCTAGATTTTAACACCACATTACGGACACTCTCACATTCACATTCTCCTCGGATTCAGCTTTTGCTATCGGTGAATTCAATGTCCGTTCTGATGTTCAATGTTCCATTCCCAGGTACTTTATCATCAGGTATTCTACTCCACTTCTCATTTATCTGTTCATAATCTTCGCCATAGTCTACGCTTCAACTGTACCAATTTTCGTGAGATGAGTACCATATTTTGGCTATTTCTAAGTATTTCAGGCTTTTTATGCTTCAACCCCTCTACTAAATGGGTCGGAGTTGAAGCATATTATGATACAAACTTACAAATCATTCGAGAGTAGAGACCTACTTATCAGTGCGACCGCGTAAGAATCGCACATTCCCAGAGGATTCCGGTACAGCAAAAAGTGCCACTATGGGATTGCTGCAGATTATGATAGGCCTAGGTAACCTACATCGATTTCTGAAAATGTTATGTGTCAGTCACATTCATTTGCATAATTGCATGACCTCTAAGTTTGACTATATTTTCACATTTATCCCTGCAACTCAGCGGAAAGTCGTCCGATCTTGATGAAAATTTGGCTCAACCCCTGATTTGACATGCTGAACACGCTCCAGTTGTTTGTTTATAGAAATTTTGAGTTTTATTTTTTTCATGATACTTTGAGCTCATGATTCTCGAAAACAAAGCCGAACACCTCGCTATTTTTTTTTGATATGTTATGTGTCATGGTGCAGTCTAGCTCGTGTTAAAATTTCAAATCAAACGGATGTTGTAGTGCAGTTATACGGCCGAAAAACGGAACAGTTATTTCGCGTTAAACCCTCTTATTTCCTCTCATTCCGCACCGATCGCCCCGTCCGCGCGGGGTGAAATGAGTGAAATAATTCATTCCTCGCCGCGCGGACAAGGCGATCGGTGTGGAATGAAAGGAAATAAGAGGGTTTTACCCGAAATAACTGTTTCGTTTTTCGGCCGTATAACTGCACTACAACATCCGTTTGACTTGAAATTTTAACACGAGCTAGACTACACCATGATACATAACATATCAAAAAATTAGCGAGGTGTTCGGCTTTGTTTTCGAGAATCATGAGCTCAAAGTATCATGAAAAAAATAAAACTCTAAATTTATATAAACAAACAACTGGAGCGTGTTCAGCATGTCAAATCAGGGATTGAGCCAAATTTTCATCAAGATCGGACGACTTTCCGCTGAGTTGCAGGGATAAATGTGAAAATATAGTCAAACTTAGAGGTCATGCAATTATGCAAATGAAGGTGACTGACACATAACATCTTCAGAAATCGATGTAGGGTACCTAGGCCTATCATAATCTGCAGCAATCCCATAGTGGCACTTTTTGCTGTACCGCCAGGGGTGTGATTCTTAGACGAACGCACTGTTATAGGTTCGCTTTTTTTCACTCACCTCACAAAAACTGTAGCAGACTGAGAGTCAATGGGGATAAAGTCGAAGAAGAAATGTAGTCGATTGAACATTGATGATTTCACGAGAACTTGAGACATTTCATCATCTTATTTTTCGATAGGGTCTTTCCGAAGTCCAAATAATATACTTTGAGGTGTCGAGAAGACTTTTGCTGTGCGGTTGGCGCTAGGATTAATGATGGGCACTCCAACTTTTGTAATGATTATTATCATTGGCATCTCAATTCTCGTTAATCGAATACTCTTAAACAGCCTGAAAATGAGCAAGCAAAGCAAGCGGATACATCGTGAGATAATGAAGGTTTAAAAATTTCAATTGTTGTCTCAAACGGAGTCTATTATGTCAAGCTATTTTTCCACTATTTTATGTCGGCTCACTGACTATACATTTCGCTCAAGATCGCAGAATTATTCCCATTGAATTGATTGACTACTTTGTGGTCACGGTAGGCACGGACAAGACAGATGATTGCTCTCAGGTTGCGGCACTGACACTGGCAACTAGCCCTCTGATAACACTGTACTTCATTCGACCATATCGTGTGTGAGTCGGCCCAATTCATTAGATAAAAAGCACTAAATAATTTGCCCGATTTCAGGGCTGTCAAGTCACTTTGCATGTGCTTCATTTCTCGTAAGAGTGTTGTGCACCCAGCCGTCGAATAAGAACAATAATTTTTTAAAAATTAATTTTAACAAAAAAATTTACCACCTTCACGATGAATGCTTGATTCAGAGTCATTATTTATTCTATGGTTTGCTATGCTCACATAAACCTTCTTGCCTATGTTTTTAAACCAGGCGAAATGTGTGTACGACGGACGTAAACTGAAACGGAAACTGAAACTGAAACAAGCTACGGCGTCAACCGAGGCAATGAACTGAGCTTCACACGCCGATCATTGCCCGAAGGGCTGGGGAGTGGGTGTGGTATCCCGAAGGGCTGGGGGGTGGGTGTGGTGGGTGGGCGGAAACTGAAACAACGGACACCAGACGGAATGTATTTGACTGCGATCAAATGCGAACGGTGAACATGAATTGTTATTATTTATTCGCAAATGATGCATTGTCTGGAAAATGCCGTTCCTGCAAAAGAATCAACCGTGTGAGTCTGCAGAGGTGTAGCTCTGGGAAATCACGAGTTTCATTGTACAGACAGCGCTTGAACGCCAAAGATTGTCGGAGACAGAATTACTGTTGATCTAGATCTTCATATGTTTGGTGGCGTCGTCAGCGAGAGTGTTTATCATGTGAGTTTGCTATCAGTGCTGTTCCCCTCACATACATTGTGATTGAAGTATCTTTCAGCAAAATGAAACACGTTGAGCCCACTCTACTTTCAGGCATTTTCATACTCCTCGACGACAATCTCATGCATCATCAACACCCTTCTCATCTACGCTCTGTCACTCCAGCAAGACATGTATGACTCCTTTGAGTTTCCTCCAACTTTTTCTTCAACGCTTATCCGCTTTTATGGTAAACGTCGATCTATCATGGCCATTACTTGTATTTCAACCTCCCTTTCAGGTAGGGCCGTACCGCTGGCTACTGATGTCATTCTCCATTGTTGACATTGGAATATCACTAATTCACACTATCAATGTTCCGGTGCTATATTCTGATTTTAAATTATGAATCAACACGAAAATATTCACAGACCGGTCACTTGACAGAATTCGGGTTGATGTGCTGGCCGTATCGCTTTCTCCACATGCCGACAGAGTATGGATTCTGGGCAAGTAAGAGGTTTTGATCGTTCGTATTCTACGGTTGATGCGATAAGAGTAGCGTAAACGAACACCGATGCAAATGTCCAAACACTTTCAGTGGTGTGCTGGTTATTTCTGTTCTTCCAAACATTTATCCTTCTCGCTTTTCACTACGTCTATCGATACGTATTGCTTTCTAGGTAGGTGATTCTCTGAAAATTTTGCATTGAGAGGATGTCTTCAGGCCATCTTGGCTGTCGTGGATGCAGCGAAACCCGTGGCGCAACTGGGTTTCGCTAGCGTTATTGGCTGATGCCATTTTCTCAGGTTTGTTCCCAGAAGCGTTCATGTTTTTCACAAGAGTAGTTTCTCATCTTTGATTCTTTACAGGCACACTTGTCGCGATTTCTAGCACATTCCTAAGACCGTCAGATATATCTCGAACAGCATTCGCTCCTGTAATTCGGGTGAGAATCCCTAAGAATTCGTTTTCCATACCTCGAATGCAGGAAGCTTACAACATCGACTTGTACGCTGAGAATCAGCCTGGCTATCTCGCAATGACGTATTGGGTCAGTGAAAGACAAGGAAGTGATTTAGCTTGACGAAATGTTTGAAAACCAAGAACACTTCCACATGTTTTGCTCGAGGGATTTGAGTTGCTTGCAATGATGCTCTGCAAACGATGCATACATATTTAGTCCCTTGCCGAAAATCTGCTTTCTGATTGCAAAATAGTCTTCAGATAACACTCGACAACGGCGAGAAGCAGTGGCAGACGACTGCGCTGTGGGCAATGGCCATAGCCGGGTCACTAATCGCGGCTTCTGTTGGAGTCATCGTATTTTGTATCGTACAAATTCTGAGTGCAACCAGAACTGAGGAGTAAGTAGTCTATTGAAAACACACCGAAATTCATAATGATTCAGTCTGCAAAACAAATCATCCAAGACGATGCGTATGCAACAACAGTTGTTTCGAGCATTAGTTTGGCAGGTTAGAGTCGTTTTTTTGCCAAATTGAAAGACAAATTTTTAGACTATAGTGCCCATCTTCACCTCATACATACCGGTCGTGCTCATCATCTTCATTCCCATTGTGACGCGTGAGTGAAACACTTTTACTCTTTTCTCAATAGAGCAGTCAAAGATGAACAAATAAAATTACAGAGTACTCCGTGGGAGGAATGGGCACGGTCATGCTCATGTCCACACAACTCTTTCCTATGATCGATCCGTTCTTGATTCTCTTCTTCGTTCCGAGGTGAGTTATAACCAATCACACTAATCTAGAAAGAACATTCGCAGATATCGCCTCGTTCTTCTGCGCATCGTTAGGAAGTCAGGCATCATGCCAGCTACAATTCCAATTACGAATTCGTCAGAAAACAATCAGAATACGAGAATCAAAACAATGACTGTTTTCTCGAGTTGATTGCTATTTCTTAGACTGTTCGTTGTATGTTTTGTGTACGAGTAATATACAAATCGTGAGCTGTTGAGAAAATCCTCCGTGAGAGGATTGACTACTTTGTGATCACGGTAGGCATTCACGATTCTCAGAGGCAAATGATCGGTCAAAGATTGCTGCACTGACACTCGCAACCCGACCAACAATCACGGAAGCGACAGCCTTTGACCAGCTGACCAGAGAAATAAATTTTATGAAAATTTTCGAAATCGAATTTGAAAAGAGCATCCTTCGGGATATTCATAGTGCATATCGGGTGCCTGTAGGAACATCTTTTGGCATACCGCCGCGAGGTGGGTAATCCTATCGCGATACGACTCTTATGGGGAAGTGTGACCAACAAAACCATACCACATGCGCATAGTCTACGAGAGACAATTTATTGCGTGAATACAGAAGTGACGATGAGAAAATCTCAAATTTTGCGATCTATGTTCCAGGCTTTCCTTTGCAAACCAGGCATCGCCAGAAGAAACCCGTCAAAACAATAATCTCTCTAAGGTACCTTGTTTGAATGCGGGGTTTCAAGTTTAGAGACCAGTGTGAAGCAGGGAATCGCATAAAGAGACAAAATCGTTGAGGAAAAAAAGACAATCATTTCGTAACGCCGTGTTTGGCATTGAACTGAGCTCTTATCGCGCAAGACATCACGAGAGTTCTTCTCTAACTTGCGTACCGAGCGATAAAGTGGGATTGACTCTCTCTCTTATCTCTCGTCTTTGCGATGAATCAGAGAGCAGCTAAAGGAGAGTTGCTCATTCTTGCAGAGAGAAAGTGATTGACAGCGAGAGCGACGAATCGATGACTAATCAATCATAGATGTCTGCGCCTCTCGATTCTCCGTTTTCTCTAATCGAGAATGAGTGTGTGAAATGGGGATAACCAGAGAACATTTGTGCTCATGAGTTCATACCGTTCACCTCTCTCTTATAGAGTTTTCGGCCTTCTTAATCTTGCAGTTGCATCCCTGTTGACTGTTCATGCGTTATGTGTTCCTCTCACGCTTTCTTTGCTTTTTTGCCGACACTATTCCAATGTAATACTTCGTCTTTCAAAACTTTCCGAAATATTTCGAAATACTCGTGTCTGTTCTTATATAAGGACAACCGCGACCTCAAAAGTCAGTTCTGGTCTTCGTATTTTCAATGTCTTCACTGACCCTATGCGACTTACCATCGGATGTCGTTCGAATCATCGTAGCGGAATCGGACGACGCCGTCAATAGCGCGAGATGGGTGAGGGTTCTTTTACGAAATTTGGATTATATGAGGCCGTTCGCGTAAGATTCAACAGATGTGTAGTGGTGTGTAGAGCAGCTAAAAAGTTGAGAGGTCCCTCTCTTGTCTCATCTCTTGCCAGACAGGGTCGCCTAATGAATGGTTTATAACATCATATTTTCACAGATTTCTCGCCAATGGGGCGCGCTATGCATGGAATATCTCAGCGTTCGCAACCCTCTCTTTCCTGTCATCAATTCGTTCTATTGGCACACGGAGAACTGCTCATCCATTGCACGCGTGCGAATACCAGTCCGCTACCGGAGTCATTTTGACCTCAATTCGTGGAGAACTTTGGAAGACTCGAGAGAAGTGAGTAACTTTATTTATTCTTTATTCTTTATTCGCCAGCTCTTTAGGATGCAGGAATGACATGTAGACAACAGGTGGTATTTTGGGCTCGGGCGAGCTTTTGGGTGGATCTGAAACTAATATTTCAAAGTCGATCAACTTTACAGACAATCGAAGTGCAGAAGATCTTCTACACTCCAAAGGGAATTGAGCCGTGGCTACAATATCGTCTCACTCAATTGTTCACTCGTTGTTCGAAAGTCGAGAGTCTCATGATCAATACGCTCAATATCTTGGGTGAAAGCGACAACGTTGCGAACGCTCTCTGTGATACTCTGGGCGATGTGATTATCGAAAAAATCGAAGCACAGAATCTGGATAGTTTGAATGATAATAGCGTGTGAGTATCATAACGCAGTTAATAATACTCTTTTTTTAGTTTCCCTAATTTTGAAATCTCTTTTGCAGAGAAACTGTCAAGAAGTTTGTTCGAGCTCATTCAGTGCAGCATCTTTGCTTTACTTACGCAGCCAAAGATGTTTGGGATAGGAATAATCGTAAGTCGCAGATTTGAACTTATGACTGGCTTCTTTTGCTCACTCTTAAAAACTTCTGATGTGAGTGACATATTGTGGATACCTTTTCAGAGATCGATCAAGTCCTAACTGAAGCTCTACGTTTGGTAACCTCGATTGAAATCAATTTCGATTTGCGATTTCCCTATCGTTGTGCAGCTAACAGGGAAGAGATAGATTACTTGCGAAATAGATTACGTGGGTGCTGTGGATCATTAAAGACCACTGAGCAAACAGTAGTAGTGAGAACAATGCACAACGGTACGAGTGTGAAAGCTGTTATGACCAAAGCTCCCCGGGAGGAAAATTAAATCTGAACCAGGTCATTGCTTCACCTACTCGTATGTCCTTTTACAAGATTGTTTTTTTGTTCAGTATTCCCCCATGATATGCACCGTTAATTGTCAGTTAGATGGAACTTGATAAAAAAGATTTTGTGATTGATTTATCTTTTTTCTCGAGTAATGCTAGTGATTTCAATTCTGTGTAAATGAGCAGAGAGTACGGCAAATTCAGTTCAACTTTTCTCTAGATTCAGAAAAGAAATATTCGAAAGGTGATCGAAGGAGGAAGAAAACCCAGTTGAGATCGAGAAAGCAGAATTTATTCGTGTCTCTGCTGCATGTTTGTTTACGCCAGTGTCACTGTTCGTTTACAGCAGATCACCAGAAAGCTGAAAATTCGCCTGTCGGAGAGGCTGGGACTGTAAAGGGTTCTACTCCAGATCACTTTCGTTAAACTTAGATGCGCAGCACAGGAGTTTGAGGTGAGAATGGAAGAGAGGAATGCGAGCGAGGGAAACAAGATAGTCATCATGGAAATGGGATCTTTCATGGATTTCAAAGACCATGACCGATCGACGCGAAATTGTTTTAGAAACAATGTTTTCAGAATCGGATACTTAGGGAAATATATGATGGAAGCATGGTGTGCAACTCCTTATTCGAACATTGGGTCCATCCTGCTCGTGAAGAAAGTTCATATATTTTTTTGTCAATAATAGACTTTTTTGGAACTTCTGTACTTTTTAGCCCAGTCTTTCTGACCGCCTTGAGTGAGTAATATACGAATTGTAGGTAGGGACCACAACGTAGATTGCCGTAATTTCACATTTGTTTTTCAAGTTTGTTTATTGCTTATCCCAGAAGCATCTTACATTTTACCGAGCGTTAACACCACTAGAATAAAACTCTCAGTTATGATATGCGTCCTAATGCGAACCGAGTGTATACTGACAGAAATCGTGCAAACAACGCAGAAGAAACAGAGATCCGTCTGGAACCGGGGTTGCCTCCTTATCAAAGATCATAACAATCGGGTAACTGGTGAAACGTATGCCGCAAACCAGAGAACAGATGAGAATGGGACGCACAAACAAGTATAAAAGGCGAGACAGCAGATGGTATTGTCAATTTTGGTGGTTAATCTCTTCCTCGGATGTGTTTCAAACACGAGTTCCTATTTTTCACGTACCCAATACAGATGCTGGCTCGTTTGGCGGAGAAATTAGCTCGCAATCCATCATTGATCTCGTCGATCGAACTGGTTCAGATTCCTAAAACTGGCACATGTTTATCGATCCATCTGAGCAATGGTTTGAGAACAACTTTTCAGAAAATTAAGTGATGATTTAGGTGAACGAGCCACAAATCTGAAAGTACCATTAGTGTGGTTCAGAGATAATTGTCGGTACGTTGCCATTTTCATGCGACATTGTCTTTGATATTTTGAGAAGTGATCTCGTCTACAATCATGACACCGATCAGCGAACTTCGAAAATGCTGAACATAATGGATGAAGCGCGAATTGTATCGCAGTGAGCCGTTTCGTATTCTTGGCTTTGCGAGTGCATAGACTCCAAAACTCCGTTCAGGAATGCGGTAACATATCACGATAACAAACTGTCAATCGAATGGGCTGATGGACACAACTCGGTATTCACTTCAGAAGAACTTACCAATTTGATGATAAAACCACAACAGGTTCGGAAGGAACCATGCTGATCAAAACTATTCCAACTTCAGAAAGCTCCCCATTCTCTCTATCATCTTTGGAACGGAGCCACGCTTGGAACTATTCCAAGATTGAATAGGTGTGTCTTCTGCTCAAGTTGAAAGCTTATCATCTTATCAGATCATCGTTTTCACTACCCGAGTTCTCGCGAAAGTTCGTGCAATTTGGAATTACAGCTGTTGATGGGATCGGGCATTCAATAGAAGCAACGAAGATGTCAGTAAAAATTTGAGAACTGAATTTTGCACATCTACAATGCCACAGATTGGCCAATGAGATCGCGCCTTTTGATGGAACCTTCTACGGAGACATTTCGACGATCAGTAACGATGATGGAGTTTGATGAGTTAACCCGTCGCTAACGAGCGCAAGTTTCGCAGGCGGACAATCTAGCGGATTCGGCCTATACAAATGAGGAGATCGGCCCGCACACTGATATCTCCTTCTTCTCGCAGACACTAGGAGTAGTGGTAGGTATTTTCGTTTGCGGAGGGGCCTGAACATCTAGAGGTTCGTAAATTAAACGTTCCAGGCCTTTCACTGCCTCCACCCTGCAGCTAACGGAGGAGAAACGATGCTAATCGACGCATTTACAGCTGCAGAAAGACTGAAGCATGAGGTTAGGCGCAATCCTGAACTTTCAAATCGAACGCTGCCCAGAGTCCATCCGCTTTCCGTGCGCTGACCACAACGCTCATTGACCACGAATACATCGAGAGAGGTAATCCTCGTGCATCTTACTAATCTTATTCGAGCAATGAGTAGTTCCCCAAATTTTCGATCATTTTTGCATGACACTGAAGATGGTTCTTTTCCAATGATAGACATTTATTTCCAGGAGACAAACCGATGTTTGCAAGAGCTTCTAGCAAGGCAGTGATTGAATTGAATGCAGACGACGGGTATAGACAGATACGGTATTGGCCCATCGATATTCGATTTTTTTACAATTTTGTAAACAGGTTCAATCCCTATCACCGCGCACCACTTCGTCTATCGCCGAATGGTGAAAACGGACTGTCCACGGCTGATGAGATCGCAGTATTCTATGAAGCATACCAAGTTCGACAATTGTTCTTCAATATTAGTGTTGAAGAAGTGTGTGCTCTGCGCAAGAGGATGTATTGCAGGCGTTCTCGCGCATTTGTCACGACCCTGGCATGGCCACGACGATCAAGTTGATGCCTGGAACGGTTCGTTCTAAATTGCTGTCCACGTTATTAATGTTTGTTTGTAGGTACTATTCATGGACAATCATCGCATACTGCACGCTCGAACCGCATTCTCGGTATCTTTCATGTATTATTTTCAATTTCTTAAAGAATGCGAAAATGCCGTGCCTTGAACGACATGGAAATTGACATGACACTCAATTGTTGCAGGGTTACCGTCAAATGTGCGGTTGCTTCCTCTCGAGAGACAATCTAATGGCAACTGCGAGGCCGCATCTCGAGGAGAACGTTCGACTACTTGTGTAACAAGAACAATTTCATTCTCAGTAAAAGTAAAAAAATACATATCAAAATACAAAGAACATATAAAAATTCAACTTTGTACTACTATTATCCTCTATTTTTTTCTCGGGCGATTGCCGTTCATACATAACAATCAGCCGCCTGAATCAGGAGAACGGTGTCTCTGGGAATGGTATGATAATATTGTGTTTGTACGTTTTACATCCATATCAATGGTGCGGTAAAAAGAGCCTCATTCACGTGGGCGATTTAGCCGCAATCGCTAATGAAACGCTTTCTCTTCGCACAAGTGCCGGTTTGATGCGAGTGACGAACGAGAGCGAGACTATTGCCTGAAAGTAGTTGCACTTCAACACTCAGAGCAGACATAGACTGAGATAATTCTATCCCGATTATCTCAATGTCATACTGGCATGACTGCGAGTAAAACAGTGATCCGCAAACCTGCACTATCGGCACGAGCCAGAGTGAGAAAGAGAGGGCAAGTGTCTGGAGGTCCATCGCCATCCCACTCACGATGGCTACTCCGAACATTCCGATGGGTATGGAGAGGATGAGGAGGGGAAGGAATGCCTGAAACTCTTCGCCTCTACTCTTCTACTATTTGCTTCGCTCTTCTCATACTCTTCGAAAGAAAGAAGAGCAATTTTTCTCGAAATTTCTAGGCAAATTCAACGATAAATGGGAAAACATTCAGAAATCCACTAGTTCCTCAGTCAAATACCTGCATAATAATCATCGTGAAGAACTTCTTCTGTAGCACGATTGTCTGAGCGGATCGTTTGTCTCCGAAAGAGGCAAGAGTGAGATAACACTGCCGAGAAGTCCAAAAGAAGATAAGGTAGCCGACGAGATAAGTTGGAAATACACCATAGATGGCGAGTGAGCTGATAGAGTGCTCCTAGAAGCGAAATTGAGTTGTAGTTCGACAGATTAGCTCACAGTTTCATCCTTTGCATTCAACAGTCCGCCATAGACTCGAACTGAATCATTACTGTCTAGCCTGTGCACTCTATTCACGGTTTGCCCGAATTCTTGCCTTCGATTTGGAGGAGCGTGAAAAGTCGTGAAGAAAGGCTAAAATAATGTTCATGAACAAGTCTCCAATGCTTGAGTTTCCCAGAAAGTTATAAATGCGATAAGCAACTCACTATTGAGTAGACAACAAGAGCGATACAAACACCGTAAGCGATCAACAATCTTCTACTGCTTGAGTAGTGAGGCCTGAAACTTCCATTCTTTCCGATGAGGTAATAAGGAACTACGTACTTCAACAGAGCCAGGTATTGCAGGATGCACGATGAGGGTATGAGCTCCCAGATTCCAAACGCTGCCATGACAAAGATAAAAAAAAGGGTGTCCGATACGATCTGAGACGTAAGCAGGACTGATAAAATAAATGTGTTATGTACCTGTGAAGCCCAAACTACAGACCCGTACATGACAATAATGTATTGCTCGTAGTGAAATAGGTGAACCTGAATTTGCTTTTCAACTTTATCATGCCTTTTGTTTTGGAGTGCGTACCTGACAGGATACAGCTGCCAGGCTGTTCTGAAGTGCGCCTTGCATCGCAGTGACGGTTACACCGATGCGATATGTTGACATATTTGCGGCTAGTTTCTTTCTCCAGATGAGAGTAATCACAATCATGTTGAGGACCGCTCCGAGAACACCTTCGCAACAGGATTCGTTGCTCGAAAATTTCAAGCAACCGAACCTTCGATTCCAACGAATATTCGGCAGAAAACCGGCCAAAACGAAGCCATTCGTAGTCGAAGTTCAAGAATGGAACAGGCAGAGCCGAGTCAATAGCCAAGAGAGATACAGGTGTGAAATAGGGGTAGAAATCGCGCGTAATTGACTGTTCTCAGGAACTCGTTAGTGGCCACTCTCGTCGATACAAAACAGAATTTTCCTAGCTTAACACATGTAAGTAGTGAGAGGAAGACAGGATTATGGACTCTTCTAGAATTGAAGACAATTTGTTCACAATACTTCTCAATTACAAGTTCTCCAGCTCTCGACCAAGGTGAAAGACGTGATTTATAATTTTGTACATAGTACACAATGATGACCTGATTGGATGGACTCCCTATAGAGGATGATGAAAAATCAAACACGCAATTCACGTGACACTTTCCCTAGTCATCTATTCTGTCGTTATCCTACTTAGTGTGTAGTGTTCCTTTGTGCGCTCTTTCTAGTCTCATATTTCTTTTGAATTCTTCGCCAGCCTAATCGCGAACCAAACAAGTCCAATCAAGATGAAAGCAAAGAAAACACAGCAAATGCCACTGAGCTTGGTCGCGCACCGCCGACATTTGCTGTTCTTGTCTTCCTCAGCTCTGAAACTCAGTATTGGCCGCAAAAAGCAAGCAAGTGCTTACCTAATCTGATCTTGCTGAGTAGGGATTCGAATCTAAACTATTGGTTATGAACATACGAAACAAAGGACTGATAACAACGTACACTGGAGAATGCATTTGGTGGAGAATACGGAGGAACCGGATCCAAGCACTCCAAATTAGGTGGAGGGACCTGTTAAAAAGAAAACGAATTATTGAAATCTGCAAAGTGAGACTACTAACCGGATGAGTTACAGCTTCTTCGTACGACGGCGGTGGATCCATTTCGTGCAAGCAATGACTGATTTTGTCAGGTGACTGCAGTAATCAATAACAGCTCTCTGGCTGAAACCATGGGTCGACTGGCTCTTATCAGCGCGCACTGATCGTGATAAAACGTGTGATGACAAAGCCTACTCGACTCCAGTGTTATTTGTGCTCTGTGCGGAATATGATGAAAACATTTGCTTTGTCGAAACATCTTCATTTGCTTACATCTGTTGAAATAAGTCACTTCAAGGGCAAATTTTCGAACCAGTAGAGAGAGCTTATGACAATAACAGTAATGTTTTGCTTCTTCTCATCAGAAAATCTCGAGAGGCAAGTTCTACTTCAGTATTTTCTTCTTTATATCCCACCAAACCAGCTTTGAGGCTGATGGAGTCTTTACTTGATTCAATGTAAACCTAAACTATTTTTTCTTTGTTTTCTCACGACGATCTCGCATTCACTCGAGCGCGCTCGAAAAAATCTCACAATCATGCCAAGTCAGCACCCAAATGTTCAGACGGCGCTACATCTCTCTGCAAATATCCCGTGCGAAGTCTGCTCTCAACGCCTCAATTCGCATTCTCAACAACGATCAACGATCTGTGAAAGCAAACACCTTGTGTTGTCCCTTCCTTGCACATTCTGAATGAAGAATCACAGCTTGAGGTACATCGAGAAATCAAAGTATCGACAGCGAATTGCAGGGTATCGTCGGCAATTACCTAGCTGCATCCATGAGTGCGTTGAGCAATCATGTACGCCCACTCAGACTATGCAGCATCTCTGGGTATTTATCTGTAGAGTATACTTCGCCCAGCATGGGCCTAAGCACGAGTCGGCACTTTTCTAGTTCTCCGGAAGAATGATTGAGCTTCACTCATTGCTTGTAAGATATTTTCAAGCGAATGTTTGGTGGTCGGGAAATCATGGAAGTTGGATAATCTTCAGAGGAACTAGGCAGGTAGCGTCTAGCCATTGTACACGAAATTCTCAGCAGGCTAGACCTTGCAATGCATCTGCATAGAGCCAGTGCAAAGTCGAATCTCTCACCCCGTACTAATCACATCCCACGCCGAGTTGAATTGGATAATGGTGGGTTCGCAGTGCACCCACCTTTAGCACGTGCACATTTAAGTCTCCGAAATGTCTCTAACATTCCTGCGCTTAAACGGCCGATCACATTCCAGCGCTGATTGCTGGTTGATTTTGTTCAAATTCATAAATTAGTGATCTCCTAGTGTCCCCGCCCACAGCAAAATAGAGTCAAGTTAGTGGTGGATTTCACACCTCTGAGCTTCGAGTAGCTTCAGAGCCTTGTTATAAATCTATTATTGCGATTTTGGGTAGCCATCGTTTCGAAAGTGCAGATCTTCAGATTTCATGTCTACACCAAACGAGACATTTGAGTTCACTCCACAGCAATTGTCATTCGGAGCCTTTTTGTAGGTTTCATGCGACTTCTACTGAAGAAGCTCTTGAAACTTTATAGAGCAGTAGCTTGAGACGTTTCAGCAACGAAATTCCACAGTTCCAAAAATACATGCTAATAGACTACAGTTAAGAGACCTGCTCGGTAAAAATCGAGGATTCTCACCTACTGCCCGGACACGCTCCTACCGTTTTGAGATCCGCAAGTCCATACACTAGTAGTAGGAAGGCCTTAGCCGTGCAATAGCCATAGGACACCTTGTTCGGGGTTTACGCTCTTCCGGCAGAAGAAAAATGAATAAATGTGTGGAATGATCGAAAAATCATAATTCTAAAACGAGGAAAGATTTACCCAATTGTTCATGTGCATCAGCCTAGAGGTGCTTAGAGGCACCGAAACGACACTTTAGATTGGGTGCTGCATCGCTCCGGAGATTTATTCCACTTTCGATTTTTAGTTTTTCGATCAAAGTAGGCTGTTTTTGTAAAGAGCTGCAAGGGTAACCTAGGACTACGTTGTAGCCCACTGGTGGAGGTATCTGAAAATC
>LS508411.1:65296-82178 GCA_900490845.1 Pristionchus japonicus | reverse complement strand
GATTTTCAGATACCTCCACCAGTGGGCTACAACGTAGTCCTAGGTTACCCTTGCAGCTCTTTACAAAAACAGCCTACTTTGATCGAAAAACTAAAAATCGAAAGTGGAATAAATCTCCGGAGCGATGCAGCACCCAATCTAAAGTGTCGTTTCGGTGCCTCTAAGCACCTCTAGGCTGATGCACATGAACAATTGGGTATATCTTTTCCCGTTTTAGAATTATGATTTTTCGATCATTTCACACATTTATTCATTTTTCTTCTGCAGGAAGAGCGCAAACCCCGAACAAGGTGTCCTATGGCTATTGCACGGCTAAGGCCTTCCTACTACTAGTGTATGGACTTGCGGATCTCAAAACGGTAGGAGCGTGTCCGGGGGAAATTCGATTTTTACCGATCTGGTCTCTTAATAGACGCACTAAACTGGTCACTAAATATGTCACTGAATGGGATTATGACTTCCAAAGTATTACTATTGTAAGTTCAGCGTACATGAGCGTGCTGACGATCGTCTCGTGGTTGGATTGTGGATGATTCCTATAACATACGGTCAGCAAATTTTCTTCTGCCGCCCGTACGCTCCCCTGTTACGCGACAATGACTAGAGTAGTCGCTAAGAGAGAGAGAAGGAATGAATTGTATTTGCAGCAATCTTCGCAAATCTCGCGCTGATATTCACCGTTCTGAACAACAAGGAATTGCGGGAGAATCCATCGTGAGTAGAAATCCTTACTTCGATTCATCCAACTTGCTGCCATTTGACGATAGCATGAGTACCCATAGTTTCATCTCGGAAAGCATCATTCGAAGAAAATAATTGTTTGACTAACCTCCTTCGTACGTTGAATACGTTGCGAAACACGCTCAACATAAAAACTGCTAATCATCGTTTCCTGGGCCATCACATTTTTCGCATTCGCATTTTGCAGGTACTACCTGCTCAACCACATCGCGGCGTGCAACGTGCTTCAACCTGCGATCGAGCTGGTGTTTCGGCTCATGGGAATCGTATTTCGACAAGCCTACCTAGGCAGTGCATAGTGAGCAATCTTAGCCCACATACATGAAGCGCAATTGGACACATGGAAAACGTCGACTGATTCAGTTCCGTCGCCAACTACACCACCTCGTTCGTCGTGCAATGCGTGTGGTGGGTCTTCGTCTTCGAGCTGACCTTCACCGCCTTCAATCGATTCATCTGCATCTTCTTCGTCGGCCGATACGATGTGAGCACGACTAGAACCATTTGATAAAATATGATAGACACTGTCCGGTGCTTTCTTGAGTAGCCATACTAGAAAGTAATCGCAACAAAAACGTTCAGATTCCATCTCAAGTGGATCACATTTGGCAATGTCATCGCAAAATCGCGCACTTCTGTCTTTTAGGCCCTCTTCACCAGTCGATTCATGCTCGTTGTCGTCACTTCAATCGCAGGGGTTGCAATGTGCGCGCCGCACCTCCATCCCTGCTGCAGAGTGCTCTGGTTCGTGGTTTTCTGTAATTGAGAGGTTGTTTCTGGGGGGAACTATTCTACTCTCACATTCTCTCTCATCAGTCGGTGAGGCGATTGCATTATGCAATACTCTCCAGGTTGTTCGACGCCTGGACCAACACTTACTATCCCACCTCTACTTGGTTAGTTGACATTGAATTGAAGCCGAAATACCATATGTACTTGGCAGGTACATCCAGTTCGACTACATTGTCACGCTGTCCACTATCGGAATCATTATTCTCTGCTACCTGGGAGTGTTCTGGAGGCTTCGACAGAGACAGGCCATGGTAATTTGACCGTAATTTGACCGCTTTTGTTATCATGTACATGCTTCCTCACCCGAAAATGCAAGTAAGTTGATAATCACGTTGACCCATTCAGTCAAGCGGCAACAAGGGCAGAGACCAGTGGCGCATCGCGCTGCAAGTCGGCCTGATGTGTGTCGTCTACATTCTCAACTCGGTTCTCTGGAACATCATACCGTACATCGCTGCTTCCAGGTGGGAAACTTTCCATACTAAGATTCAGTCGAGAAAATGTACATGAATTGCAGATGGGTGAACGTCGCTTTCGCGTCGACTACGTCAATTCAGTGCGGGGTGAGAACACAAGATCATCTTTGAATTTGGCAGTTAAATTTGCAGATTCACCCCATTATCGCGTTCGTCTTCAACACCCAAATTCGGAAAGTGTTGCTCACAACTATGGGCAAAGGAAGGACGCAACCACGAGCAAGCATCTCGAATACGACTGTCACTACGAGAACATCATTGAGAGACTGATGAAACGTGATTGCAAAGCAGTGCATTCAAAAAATTACGACTCAAACTTGCAATAAATGTTTCAATTGTATGTATGGTCCAATCACGTGATACTCTGAAGCTACGATATTCCAGTTGTTATGCGAACATGCCATGCAAACTATACTATCCCACCTTGCGCCAATCGCTTTCGGGTCCGGTGTTCGTTTGAACTGCCTTGCGTCGGTGCCACAGCGGAGGCGAGTCCTTCCCGAAGCCAGCTACACATATATAAAGCAACAAATGATTGTAGGATATCTCGTGTAAAGGTCTTCTAATACACTATCCAATGTTTTTCCCATGATTATCTTAGCTATATCGACACCCATTATTCTTCATCGTCTGAGGTCTCTGGTTATTCTATTCCGAGCCTAGCAAAGCTGCACTCCACCTTCGACGAGCGAGACCCAACATTGTCGTCTTTGCAGGGATCCCATGCAAAGTCTAATCTCTCACCCCCGCGCCAATCACATTTTTCGCTCGCTTTCGTTTGAATTAGTCTCCCGGCGGAAACGGTTGGGTTCTCGGCGACCTCACATTGCTCATGTAGTGAGCGTAAACTAGAGTCGCCAGGTTGTAGTATTATCACAACCATGAACAATAATTATTACTTTGTTTTTCACGATTTGCAAGACAGTTTCACTATTGTAAAAAAAATTTTCAGAATCAATGTCGATTCCAAACGAGACATTCGAATTCACTCTCGAGCAATTGTCTATTGGCGCCTTTTTGTGGGTCTTTTTGTCATTATTCACAGTAGTCAAAATATCAGTTAATTCAATATTTTTCAGCATTCTACCTGAGAGAGCGGACGACCGGCTCGTCGTCGGATTGTGGCTCATTCCTACGATTTACGGTTCGTTGATTTCGTTTCCTTGGTGTATTCTCTTTTTTTTCCTTCAAAATCCCAGGAATACTCGCCAACATTGCACTGATCTTCACTGTGCTGAAAAGTAAAGATTTGCGCGCGAACCCATCGTGAGTCATTGGTACGATTTCAATCATACCAATGATATTCCAACCACAGGTATTACCTGCTCAACCACATCGCCGTGTGCAACCTTCTCCAGTTACTCTTCGAAGGATTCTTTCGTCTGGGAGGAATCGTGTTTCGGCAGGCTTATCTAGGAAGTGCATAGTGAGTTAGGGATGTTTGATTTTATTCCATGATTCATCCTTATTGCTGGCTTGCAGTTCGACCGCCAACTACCTCACTAATTTCTTCGTGCAGTGCGTTTGGTGGTCATTCGTTTTCGAACTCACGTTTACTGCTTTCAATCGATTCGTCTGCATTTTCTTCGTTGGAAGATACGATGTAGATAAGATTTCAATTTTGAAGGCACAATAAAATGTTGAAGACGCTCTTCACCCGTCGATCGATGCAAGCTGTCGTGTGCATCACTTCAGTTGCGGGAATCGCTATGTGCGCGCCTCACCTTCACCCGTGCTGCAGAGTACTATGGTTCGAATTGTTCCATTCACATCTTTCAAACATTGAAAAGAAAGATATTCAAATTTCAGGTTGTTCGATGACTGGACCAACACGTATTACCCTTCTTCAACTTGGTTAGTTCTCAACTCATTCGGACTGTCGAAGTTTAACGATCTTCAGGTACATCCAGTTCGACTACATCGTCACCCTCACCACTATCGGGATAATTGTCGTGTGCTATCTCGGAGTCGGTTGGAGGTTGCGGCAGAAACAATCGATGGTACCTCTTTTTGACTACTCTTGAGAGAAACCTTGTATCTTAACAACGATCTGTTGGGAAAACTAATCATATTGTAGTCAAGCGGGAGCAAGGGTCGAGATCAACTGCGAATCGCACTTCAAGTCGGTCTGATGTGCGGCATCTACACCATCAATGCCGTCCTGTGGAATATCATTCCCTATATTGCCGCGTCTAGGTGAGACCAGAATGGTTGCTTATCAGTTATCTGATAGCCCGGATCTATCGACAATCTCCGAAATATCATTGCAGATGGGTCAACGCAGCGTTCGGTTCTACAACAGCTATTCAGTGCGCTGTGAGCGACAACAGCCTAGAACTCCAACAAGTTAGCCATTGCAGATCCATCCAACGATCGCCTTCGTCTTCAACAGTCGAATCAGGAAGGAACTGCTGGCAGTGACGAGAAGAGTCTCGCAACAACCGCGCGCAAGCATCACCACTTCGTCCCAGGGACCCCTGAACCCTTCTAGGTTGACTAATGTTGGATCGTCCTACTAAAATTGATAAAGTTATTGATTTTTATTGCGCTTTGAAGATTTGACGCTTTCCGTGATTAAGTGAAGCAGATTGTCTTTCGGAAGCAACTCTTCTCGCAAGTTGAAGAATTCGGCGAGTAGAAAATCAAGACTCGGTTGCAAGATATCAATTTTCGGGGCCTAAAATTAGTTTCTCGCCGTAGCAATGACTTCCTAGTGCCAGTGAACTGAGTGCGGAATGAATGGCTACTTTTCGACGCCCGCGTAATGGGCAGTCTCAAGGCATCAACCATTCTTTGCATTTCCAATAATTCTCATGTTCCCTCAAACTAGAAACTGTTTTCTCACGCGCGATTTAGGACTATGCTTGGCTCTCAGATTCGCACAATCTTTATTCCTTATGGCAGGAGCTCGTTAATCATTCGAGTTGCTCAAGGAAAAGAAGCCAGCTAACAGTTTCGCTATTCAAGGTCATACTTTGCACTGGTTGCTCTCAAGCAAGAAAGCTTCCAGATCTCCGCAAATAACTCGTGCATTGTCCGATTTCTCGCCGCGCGCCAATCACATTCTAGCTCGGATTTCCTGATTGCGGGCACAGATTTGCCTCTCTCAATGGTCAGACAAAGCTAGATAGCATCTTGATAGAAGAGGCTCACAATAACTCCGATGAGATTACTTCTCGCAGCAGAAACGAGTCTCTCCCTCCTCCTTCACCTTGCTACCACGAGTGCAAAATAGAGTCTCATTTGCACGGCACTTTCTGATATCCGTGATTCAGGCTTTCGCCTCTCACAATATTTTGCCACGATCCGTTTGTATTCAGATTCAATGCCAACACCGAATGAGACATTTGAGTTCACGCTTGATCAATTGACAATCGGCGCATTCTTGTGAGTTTCTTCATTGTCCTCGTTCACTCCTCTTTTACATCAATCTTATTGCAAATCGCACCCACGTTTTCGAGACTCAATTTTTAAGTTTTGTTCTAGCTCTCTACCCGAGAGAGCGGACGATCGTCTCATTGTCGGATTGCTGCTTATTCCCGTCATATTCGGTCAGTTTAATTCTATTTCGTCTTTTCTGAAGCGTCAACACTGGTTTTTCTACAGGAACACTCGCCAACGTCGCGCTGGTCGTCACTATTGTCGGTAGCAAGGAGCTACGAGCGAATCCATCGTATGCTCATCGTCGCATGTCTTGTTTGTCGCGTACTCTTCGCATGTCTTATTGTTTCGACAGAGATGGTTCAGTGGATCTGTAAAATTGCTTGATGTGGTAGCACATTTACCTCTTACCTTTTAGATGGAGAGTAGGCCATTACATCTACCCCCACGCAATATCTCCCTATTCTGGTGCTGATCACTCACACATCACGTCCCCTCAGGTACTACCTGCTGATTCACATTGCGGCTTGCGATCTCGTCCTTCTCTTCTTCGACATCTTCTTCCGTCTCGCGGGCATTATCTTCCGCCAGGCATATCTTGGGAGTGCATAGTTCGTTATTTTGATCGGGTGATTGCATTTATCATACCAGGGAGATCAAATGCGAAAGATCTACAGCAGTGCTCAACGCAAGAGTTGCTAGTCAATCAGCACACACTGCCATTCTGAATTGGCTGTAGAGTATCACTGATTGAGAGACTGACTTGAACAGTGAGAAACCATCTACCATTCCAGTTCCACCCTCAACTCCACCCTCTACTTCTTCTCTCAATGCGGTTGGTGGACATTCGTGTGTGCTCTGACGCTCACAGCAGTCAATCGATTTGTGTGCATATTCTTTGTGGGACGATATGATGTGAGATACAAACCTATGTAATCTGAACATTTCTCCCTTTCTCACTCCGCTATGATATCTCGACTTTTCTGATCGGCGAAAGAGCATTTTTAAGAGTCCGAAAATTTTCGGTACATCCAGTTTTTTTCCAAACACGGGACGATCAACTGAACGTCTCAAACATAAACAATTCCATTCAGACACTCTTCACGCGTCGGTCGATGCTACTGGCTGTTCTGTTCACTACCGTCGGCGGAGTCGGAATGTCGATTCCTCATCTGACTCCGTGTTGCCGAGTGCTGTGGTTTGCTTGTTTTCTCGGAAGTGTAGCGATCACGAATTCAGGCTGTTCGATTCGTGGACTAACACTTTCTACCCTTCGACTACATGGTAAGAATGACGTCGTTACTATAGTTTGACGTTAAGAGTAGAACTGTGAGAGATGACACGGAATGAGGTGAACTTTCACGCTTTCGAACTCCGCATGTGTCGATCCTCGAAAGATCCTGAAACTGTTCAGGTACCTCCCATTCGACTTCGTGTTCACCCTCACCACCATCGGCATCATCGCTGTCTGCTACTTGGGCGTCGGCTGGAGAGTGAGACAGAAACAGGCGACGGTAGCATTTATCGGTGATTGGATTCCATCTGCGGCGTATTGTCCCTAGATTAGGAATGGCACGCAGTCATTCCACTATTGCAGACGCATCGAAAAAAAGGTTGTAGATTATTAACCTGAGCGATCTGTTTCAGGCGAGTGGGAACAAAGGCCGAGGCGAGTTGCGCATTGCTCTGCAAGTCGGGTTGATGTGCGGCATCTACATCATCAACTCCGTCCTCTGGAACATCGTGCCGTACATTCAAGCCTCCAAGTGAGAAATATCTGGCAGAATCAGAACTTCGAAAATCATTCAGGTGGAGCAACGCTGCATTCACTGCATCGACGCCCATTCAGTGCGCGGTAAGTGACTAGTTCCTTTCTATTTTGCGAAAAGTTAAGTTCAGATCCACCCCACCATCGCCTTCATCTTCAACAGCCGTATCAGGAAGGAGTTCATGTCAGCCATAGGAAGGGCACCCCAACAACCGCGAGCAAGCATCACCGCCTTTTCGTCCATGGCCACCACCACTTCGAGAAGTTCAAGATCCTAATATTTCATCTCACCATTTTTTCAATCATTAACAACTACCTTATATTTAGAGAACCTTGAGATCCTAATATTCCCAGTTAACTCCGTTTATCAAAATGTGTACTCAGTGAACAATTTTATTCGAAGTTTCAAGACACACACGGTTTTATGAAAATCCGTCTTCCGGATATGCAGTAGATAGACAGAGCTCGCCTGTGGCACATGCTTTCGTGAATGAAGACACCTGCAATTTTAGTCAGTTATCAATCGATCATGACACAGTAGTCTCACCGCCAAAGGAACGCCGTCGATGCTGAATCTGCACGCTCTTTCACCGGAATAGGTGAGAGAGCAGGCAGTGAACAACGAGAAGTCGAACACTGCAAACAAAACTCTCTGAAGCGGTCGGGTTTTGCTAAGTTTCTAACCGGGAGAAGTGCCGAACAGCATTCCTCCCGTCTCCTTGTTCAACCCAGCCCAATCGTACTCAAACGTTCCGGCGAGTTGCTGAAACGGTCACTTTCTAGAGTTTCCAAGAATTGAATAAAATAGCTTACTCCTTGGTAGTGATAGTATCCGTAGTATTTGATGTCGCCCGACTTTTGGTTGAGGTAGTATCTGGAAGATACTCGTTTCAATTGCAAGAATTGATCTCCAAGAATAACTTCATCCAATTATGATGTCCATCGACAATCGCTCCCTTCCATTCTCCGGAGAAGACGTGTTCAAAACCTAAACTTTCTATTCGATAGTTTCTCCGAGACGTGCAACCCACCCGAACTACCAATAGTCGTATTGTCCGTGCATCTCGTGTACGTCCCGAACCAGAAAGTGGTGAGGAACTGCTTGAACTGAGTGAGATCGGACGGAATCTTATCTGAAAGTAACTTGAAGATCATGAAAAGATCAAAATTAGATTGATCTATCACCTTTCTTCACTAAATAGTCATGCATGAGTTCTTGAACAACAAACCTCTTGAATCCAGAGTTGTAGTCTGTCTCTGTTACGCATACCTGAGAATTATTTTGTTAATAAAGTCTCCGAAAACCTGACTAACATTGGGATTGAAGATGCCGTTGTCGAACACTCTCTTCAATACTTCGTATACTGCCGTCTTGAACAGCGACTCGTCAATGTTTGACAGTAAACTGCGAATGGTAGTTCGTTTGTAGTTCAACGTGCGAAAAACTGGAGTCTCACTCTTTCCCGCTCGGTTTCGGGTTATTGGCCAGTTCCTCTCCCCAGTTGAGTGTGTATTGAGAAGTAGTTGCCTTGTCCACATCTTGAGCTCGCATGCTGTCAACGAGATCCTACAAGTTCACGTTGATCCAAATTATGTTTGTGATGAATGCAAGACCTGTATCTCCGGGTCTACTGAGGGCGCAGTAGTCGTGATTACCTCGGAAAAATCGATAGTCGAGAATCCGAGAAACCCTGAAACAGTAACAGTTCATGATTGCTTAGCTTTACTTATTTGATAATCTAACGAAAATTGCTGGAATGCCTAACTTACAAGAAAATACTAAAACGGCAAACCGCATAGTCGAAGTCATTCCGTGTGACGAATTGTAACAGATTATCTGAGGACGACCCAATTCTAGGTTGAGGCATTAATTGCCTTTTCAGACACAGCGGCTTTCTCTTTGATTTTCGAAAGATAAATCGAAAATGACAGCTTTTCCGGTTCTCTTCCTGGTTGTGTCGGCTTTAGTGATCATTTGACTTTGCTCAGTCGTCAAACTAATCAAGTTTATTGTATTTACAATATTTACAAGGACTGATGTAGCAAAAAGGGCACACATTGATAGTTTATCGACTACTACAATCGACAATTGGGGAACTCGATCAGAATCCATCTTCCGGATAAGACGTCGAGAGACACAGTCCACCACCGGCACAGTCTTGCGTGTACGATGTGACCTGAAATTGTCAGTTCTCGTTCTCACAGCTACCCTATGCTACAGTAATCTCACCGCTAGATTCACTCCGTCGATGCTGAATCGGCAGCCAGCCTCGCCAGTATGGGTAAGAGAACAAGCAGTGAAGAGCGAGAAGTCGAATACTGCAATCGGTAAATTATCGATTTTAAATTTTCGAACATCTGATAGAATACGCAAATTGGTTGCAATGATCTCACCAGGAGAGGTTCCGAACAGCATTCCACCCGTCTTCTTGTTCAGTCCAGCCCAATCGTACTCATAAGTGCCGGTCAATTGCTGAAAACTTTCTCCTTTCATGTTTCAGAAAGTGATAGGAAAAAATAAAAAAAAGATCACCACTCACTCCCTGATAACTGTAGTAGCCATAGTACTTGATATCGCCAGCCTTCTGGTTGAGGAAGTACCTGCACATTTCCCAATTCTCTATGAATTCCAGCTTCATAAACTCACTTCACCCAGTTGTGATGGCCATCGATCGTGCTGCCCTTCCACTCTCCGGAGAAGACGTGCTCGAAACCTGCAGAGAACATTCATAACGGTTCAACGGTTCCGTGTTTTCAGATGAAGCATTCTCTATTGCACGGTTTTGCATAATAGATATTGTCCGGAATATCTCCGAAGAAGCTTCAGATGGAGGATTTAGTTCACAACCGAAGATGTGCTCACCCGAACTGCCGATCGTCTTCTTATCCGAGCACCTCGTGTACGTGCCGAACCAGAAAGTGGTGAGGAACTGCTTGAACTGAGTCAGGTCAGCAGGCACCTTTCCTGAAATCTCTCTGATACTTCAGCTCATTACAAGACTACAAGAACAGAAGAATAAAGCATGTCTCATCAGGTTGTTAATAATTCGCACCTCTGGAGACGAGGAAATCGTGCATCAGCTGGAACGGTTTTGTGGTCGACCAAGTGTCGAGGATCGATTGAAGGATGGATCTGAATGGCACTAATTTATGAAATACAAATCAATTTAGTTAGAGAACGACGGAATATCGAACCTCTTGAAGCCCGAATTGTAGTCCGTCTCGGCGACGCAGACCTACAAACTTATTTATTTCACTTCAGTTCCTCACTCATTGGAAGGGCCGGAAATGAATGGGATAAGTACTCACATCTGGATTCAGAATGCCATTATCGTAGACCTTCTTGAGTGCTGCGTAGACCGGAGTGTCGAAGAGCGTCTCGTCAACGTTCGACATCAAACTGAAAAAAATGTGCTAGTCTTTCCATCGTACACCACATTTCATAGAAGATCTGCGAAATATTACTCACTCCTTTCCACTGGGCTTTGGCTTACTGCCCAGCTTGTCTCCCCAGCTGAGCAGGTACTGAGAAGAGTTAGGCTTGTCGTCGTCCTGCTCACGCATTGCGTCCACGAGCTCCTGGGATTGAAAATATTGCAATTTTTTCATCAATTATGCAAAAACACACTTTCCCGGACTATATCGTGAAAATGAAATGTATTCCATTGATTCCCTAAATGAAGTGGTTTTCCGCAGGGTTGGTGATCGGGGATGGAGAAGGTTCCGGTATTTTGGAGTTGTCCGGGAAATTAGAGGAGTACCAACAAATTTTTTTCGATTGATTTTCTTTTTTTTCATCTGACCTGAATCTCGGCGTCGACCGTGGGGCCCTTCGTGGTCGGCTTCTTTGTAGTTGTAGCGGAGACGTCGCCGATGGATGGATGAGCGACGCTAATCTGCGCCATCAATATTTCTTATTTTTCATCTCCTCATTAACGTGTTCTTTAGCTGAAGTTGTGAATTCGTCAGATTCCCTTCTGATTCCACGACTCTAGTTCGCAGAGTGAACACGAAAGGACGACCCCGCTCACCACTTGCTTGCCATCGACGGTGACCATGTCGACGTTGAGGCCGATTTCATTGCCGGCGATCATCAGATTGCAAGCTTTCTGAAATTGTTTGGATCATGAAATGCTTCTGGTTCTTAGCTGCCTTTCTTTGTAAAAATGGATTCCATCAAAAATATCTAATTTCTCTCCACATTGTGTAGACATTTAAAGCAGCGACAAATACGGAATCAATCTTCGTTGGAAAACACATTAATTATGCCCATATTATCCCGCGCATCTTTGTAGTCATCTTGTTTATGCCTAAGGCGTAATATTGTGCGAAGAGTAGAGGAAAATAGAAGCAGAGATACCATTTATAGCTAGAAGAATGGATAAGGATTGGCTCGATTCGCTCTATTTTTCGACTGACGAAGTTCTCGGAATGATTGTCAAGCTTATGCTGGTCGTTGCACTACTGACGATGTAAGTTTCGATGTTCCACATAATTTTACACTACGTCGAAGATTATTTCAGGCGTCCGCGGCGTAATTGATGATGAAAAAGAAAATTGAATGAAAAGGGAGTAATGTTTAACTTATGATGCATTTTATCAGATTCGAAGTTTCTCATTTGCTGATATTAGTTTCTTTCGTTTTGTTATTTTTTAAAATTTATTTTTGCTAATGTTCTATGATGCATCGATATTATATTCCACAGTTTCAAAACCATTTCCTAATTTTGATTGAAAACACGGTGATTGATAAATCTGATTTTGAAAACCGCTAATATTCTGTCAGTTCATTGTGCTGTTAATCCGTCACCCCATCTTCGCTTGTCCTAACCATTGTTGTCCAGCCTCTCAAGTGAACACGGATAAAAGAAAGGATGAACAATATTTGCCTTTACTCACGTTTCCGGTCACCGCGCACACCGCATATGCCATGAACTCGAACTCGGGCGAGGTGTTGAGGAGGAGATTGGAACGGAAGGCCTGCTTCTCTCCCACGGCAAGTTCCAGGCCGAATTGCAGCTCTATTTGGACGTCCTGAACAGCCAATTTTATTGTGTATTAGATATTTTAATGCGAAGCAAGTAGGAAGGTAGTGTTAACCAGTTGTCTCGTGAACCAGCCATGATAGTTGACGCCATTCACGGCCTCAAGTTGCGAGAATCTGAAATGTCGTCGTTCTTTGCAGTCTCACACTGTAAATTGCTTGCCTGATCCAGTTAGTTAGTCCGACGACAACGGTATCTTGGTACTCGCCAACGAATGTGGCCTTGAAGCCTGCAATCACAGATACATTGTGATACACAACTAATATTTGCGGCGCTCACCCGAACTGCCGGCCACCTTATCTCTCGCGAACACCGAGAACCAGAGCGTGTGGAGGGCATCGCGGAACTCTTCGTAGTCTGATGAGGCGAGGCCTAAATTTCTTTAGGTTTTGGCTTTCGAATTCTTCTGAATTTCACTGCCTCTACAATATCTTTGAGTTTAGTGCATAAAAAGAGTAAACATTACCTGCGTTGCTCAAGTAGTTCCACGAATTGAGGAACACTGTGGTAAGGGAGATGTCATCGATGAAGTCGAGGGCAGCTTGCTTACGCTCGTCTGTTTCGGGGTCAGCGACATTGGCGTCGATCGAAGTGAACTTTGCCTGTAATCGACTACACTTTGTTTCGCAATCTCTACGCCAATCTAGGGAATCGTAAGATGGATGTATCTGCTATGGCTCACAATGAGGTTTGTGAAGGACTTGTACGTTTTCGAATCCAGCAGATTTCCATCAACGCTGGTGAAGAGCCTGCAAATCCAGTTTTGTTGTGTTTCGAAGAAAAAATTGAAAAATATGAATCAGTTACTCACGGATTGGCCGCATTATCGTGGTCGAAGGTTTTGGTCGAGGCTTGGTTCTGCAACTCATTTTTTGAACGGGGAATTCATTGAAGCTTTGACACCTTCACTATGGACTTTCCTTCACTCGTTTTTTCGCTGATCAGAAACAACTATCAGGTTCAAAATGTTTGTAAAAAAGTTAATCAACCATGTCAAAATCGTTGGTGATAGTACCAACCTGATACGCGACTACGACTTGTCCATCCTTTGCTCTGTTCTCATCAACAAGTGCGAGTTGGGTGAGGAAATTAGTGACGTCAGATGAACTGAGCGATGAAATAGGCGCTGAAGTGCAGAAGGCGAAGCCTGAAAAGCGAATTTTAAACTTCATGTTCTGCCGTAACGAATGTAGTTACTTTATGCCAGAGCACCATGTTTACCAAGATATTTTCAATGCGTTGCAAAATTAAGCTGGTCTTATCGGTTCTGATCGCACTGAAACTGAAGTTTGGAGCGCAGCATTTTCTTATCACCACGTGGCACCTATTCGAGATTGCTGGACGTATCGTGAAGCACACTTTTCAAGAGATCAATACAGTCACCTACGAATTAACAAAAACATAAAATTGAAGTGGGATTTATTTTGTTAATAGATTTAGGTTTTCGGAACCGTTTACAAACGAGTGTGGAACTCAGCATGCCTAGTTTATAGAAACATGCACAATGACGAACTCATTAATCACCGTGAATTAAATATATGAAATCTGTTATAGTCTGCGAACTCACAAGCCAATACGAAGACAGCTAACCGCATGATGGACGAGGATATTACCCGAGGACCAGCTAATTGAATGATGAATATATGGATGAAATCAGGTAAAGAATCGAGGACGACAAATGCTCAGGTCGCGACAATCAGCTCAATCACGTTGTGACTCTTCGTTTTTATAGACGCGCCCCGATAAGCGGCGCCCCTTTGAGTGTCGCGAAGGATTCGGGGCGTGAAGGGTTCAAAGCTCGCCTTTACTCATTTGCAAGCATCACGTATTCGAGCTAAAAACGAGTCTTCTGGCTAATAATAATATCAGTTTCGTGAGTAATCATCACTTGTGACGTCAATGCGAGGGCATTCCGTACCTGATCATCTCGTTATCAGCATTGATGCTGTTCTTCCGTCTCTGAACTCTCCAAAGCATTGTCGTCGTTGACAGAAAGTGAGGTTCATTGGTAAGTGAACGTGCTGAATGTGTATGACTAGCGATTTAGCGTTGATTTGTGCTTGAAAATCGTGGAAACATCCTCATCTAATTGCAATCTTCTCCATTTCTGAGACTGAACTAGCGATGTAATCGGGAAAGTGAGGAGAACAAGGTGACATATTCGCTGTCATCATTGCGCGTCATCATTTCGCAAAGAAAAGGAGTGCTTGAATGAGTTTATCTGGTGATCGAAAGCAATGTGCTCAATACACCGGTTCGATCCAGAAACGTTCCCAAGTCTCGCGGACGGTCGAAGGCCACAGTGTTCCACTCACGGTCGTGCTCAGCCATCTCCCAATCGAGCTCTGCAGCGAAATCGACCTGAACGTTTTGCCATCATCCGGCTCAGTACAACAGCTCGAACTGGCAATCGAAGGGGGAAACAAGAATGTTAGATTTCAAGTGCTCAGTTTCCAGCGTCGAACCAAAGTCCGAAAATCGCACAAAATGCTTCAGTTTCAATGCGAATGAGATCAAAGCGCAAACCCGTCGCTGTTATGGTACGGCTTCCACATCTCGCGCTCGGTCACGTCGTGGCCTAGGGACACAGGCCGCGTATCTTCAACCCTGAGGAAGAAGCCGCGAGCCGACCTAATCACCACCTGCAATGCCTTGTCTATTGCTCAAAGCGACTCAATGGAAGGCATGAACTCACGCTGTGGCCTCGCTGTTCGATGCACCATTTCTGCGATGCACCTACGGGTCCCGGCGTGAAATACACCGTATTCGGATAGTCTTCTTCGTTGAGATACGCGTTGTGGGCCGATCGGATGCTGTGGAGCACGTGGCATGGTCGTACGGGAGGAGTTGTTACGGGAGGACGGGCGCAGTCTGAACGTTGTTTGAAATGATTCCGTTTTTTCTCTCACTTTATTGCATTTCTAATCAACAGCGAATCACAAACGTTTTCATTTATACCTGTTGGGTACTCGAGTGTGAAATGCTCCCAGGCATCCTTTACTTGCACTGTTTTCACGGTCAGGTCGTCGCGCGCACTCAGCCAGTAACCGAATAGACCTTGCAGCGACCAAGAACCGTCGGCGTTTCGAAACGGCGTCCATAGCTCATTTCGCGAGTCGAGACGGACGATGTGAAACACGTTCTCCCATAGATAAGGATAACCAGCCGATATGTTGTTAGCTCTCAGCCAAATCTGAGATGGTGTGCGTGATAATATGCGAGTTAAATTGTGTTTACATTTTTTTTAATGCGGAAAACATACCTTCTCGCCGCTGACCTGGACATACCAGTAGGGCCCAGTCGGTCCGTACTGCATGGACGCTCGATCATCAGCTGGTCCAGGTCGCAGGTACGTGCCGTGGACGGATCTAAGCAGGCGCCGACCTCCACAATCACCGGCAAACTCCTCCGCGAGATTGGCCGAAACGGGGAAAGAGAAGCAGAGAAGAAGGAGAACTTGTGTTACAAACATGGTAACTGAAACCGGAGAGAAATGCTCATATTTGTACCAATTTTGAAGCGGAGGAATGAATCATTCGCAATTTGGAAGGGTTATTGGAGGAAATGGTGCGTTGTTAGATGAATAGGTTTGATGAAAGCAACAAAGCACTGAGATAACAATGCGGAAGTGGGAGAGTGGAAAAGTACTGAACTTGTGATTCTGCCAATAAATTCCACATGTTATCAATTATTCGCAAACCGATTCATGAGAAACATTGTTTTGAAGTGCATTCGAATGAGAGTTATCTGACTCTAGAATTTAGATGTTCTTTTCCGCCCGACTTGTGCTCCCTGAAGACCTCCTCTTTTCCTTACATTACTTCCATCGTTGTTGCTAGGACTAGATCTTTAGAAACAAATTCGATCTGTTGGTTGAGCTACGTCAACCGATCACTCCTCGACCATGTTTCCCCCTCACTGTTTTCCGTCAGGGCATATCCTATTCAAATTTTACCACTGTCAAAATATAAAAAAAACCGCTGATCTCTGTTGCAAACACACAGTCCTCTCATCTTGTCTCAACAAGCTCTCATTCCAGGATGGCGTTGACTGCTCGTTGCTTGCTCGCCATTCTCATCTTCTCAATTGTCATTAACGAGGGAGCTGCGGCCGTGAGAGAGGTTTGATTGAGCCTTCTGATTCGTTCATAATTTTTCAGTGTGATTATTTTAGGATTTTTTTACGAATTTGCAATACAAATAATTGCAGAAGCGCGACTACCTCGACAACATCAAGGAGGCGGCGCAGAGTGCTCAGGAGTAGAGAGAGAGATTGAGACGGCAGCCGATCCATCATGCAACCTCCAATGCATGATTGCCCTTGGAGGAAGCAAAGAATGCACAGTATGTAATTTCAAAAAAAAAGTTTCCATTCAATTAATTCAAGCGGGTGTAATTTTTGACAAATAGGTCTGGTGCTAGAATGCAGGTACAGATCTGAGAAAATTTAATTCCAGAACACAAATGAACCGCGTATAATCCATCACTCGTCAGTCCTACCTCAGAGGTTGTTTTTGATTTTGAGAATACATTTTGAAACAAGGCCGGTGGCCTTTTTTAAATATTATATCAAAATACTTTCAGCTTCACATCACACTTCGCTTCTGCTACTGTCGCCCGGATATTATCTTCTTTGCACTTTTCTCCTCTCGCAATTATCTATGCGCATTCACTATTGTC
>LS508411.1:26600-62761 GCA_900490845.1 Pristionchus japonicus | reverse complement strand
CAATTTTGCCTTCATTGAATCAACAACTGCAATTGCTTCATTGATTATGTTCGCCGAGTAATATTTTCGAGATTTTAGAAATAAATCGCACTCGAATTTAGCTTTGTTGTAATACCAACTGAGAAGCCGGATGACTTCATCGTCTTCACCGTTTCAGGACCGTGTGCACGAACCGGTGAATTCATTTTTCTTAGCGATAAACAAAATTGTTCAATCGACTATTCAGGTAATGCTCGTATGTGCATGATTGGTTCTTCACTCATGATTCACGGATACGCACAACACGCCATGTTGCTTGCGTTTAGCTTTCTTTATCGGTCCGTTCATTGCTATTTCATTCGAGTTTTATATTCGAATTTTATTTTTGCAGGCACTATGTTATCAAACATTCTGCACCTCGAACGAGTTCCACTTTTGGTGCTCTTTGCTTGCTCTACGCTCCTTCTGCGATTGTCTACGTAATCACATTTAAAAGAATTGAGAAAAAAACAATACTATTTGAGACATTATTCGCAGCCTCTCCTCACTTAGACTCTGCGTCGATTAATGCACTAGTATCGTACAGGTCTGTGACTGGAAAGGATAACTTGCTCATTGGTACGTACGATTTGTAAGCAATCCCTGAGAAACAACCCCTTTGAACGAATCTTCATTCAGGCGTTGAAAGAACGTTGTCTGTCAACCTCGGTGTTTCTTGGTTTGCGATGCTAATATTCCCTGTGTACTTCACTATCGTCTTTACTTCGATTCGAATCCAGCGATTACTCATTTCCAATAGAAAAATGAGCGATAAAACCAGGAGCATGCATGCACAAATTGTCAAGGTGAGAGCTAGGAAACTGTGGTAAGGTTATAAAAATCAATCTCTACCGTACAGGCGCTCATATGCCAATCTGCCTTTCCCCTACTCTATCTGATCGCTGGCGTCCTTCAGCTCATCAACGAATTGACGAGTCTGGGCGGGAAATTGGACGCCGGTCACGTAGTGTTCGCGGTCAGTTGTAGAATGGGAAATAAGGAAAATCATCACTTCATTTAGAACATTCTCTTGCCCATCCGATCAGAAAGTGTTTGAAATAAAGTGACCCGTTTTTCGCAATCTTAAGAGTTGGCATGTCATTTTGCTGAAAGTAGCTTGATTGCATTCCCACATCATTCTAATGTTCTAGCCAGATACGGGAGAATTTGAAGAGTTTTGAACCGTTATCTTTCCGGTAAAAATATTTAGCACAGGTAGCAGCAATCGCCCTCATCGGAAGTCCTCTTGTCACGGTCTACTTCATTCAACCGTACCGAAAGTGAGCAAAGCCAAAGAACTCTTCCACAGATATTTTTTCAGAGCGGTAAAGTTTCTTTTCGCGTGCAAGTCGACTACTGTGGGACCAACCGCTCCAGAAATTCCACCATAACTTCAATGACAAGATATTTGTGTTTCACATTTCCTGTGATCATGCGCAATTCCTGTGAAGGAGCGCGATCTTTTTCAATTTCCATCGTTTTGTATTTCACCTCTCTCGTGAGTAAGGATTACGAGGGAGGATTTCGGTGTTGATGTTTGGAGTTGGTGAAAGGGAGGTAGAAATAACACATGGGAAAACAATTCAAATGACCATGCAGTAATCTCTGTGCATTCGTCGAATAACAAGACACAAGGATGTTGGCATCAGATAGTTGTGAGCGATAAATTAACCATCGATCGCTTCTCTCGACAGAAAATGAAGCTGAAATGTCAATTAAACACATTTCTTTTTTTAAAGTATTTACTTACTCTCTATAAAATTGTATGTTGACGATGCTAATGTACGGACTAACGGCTGTCATCAAACTAGCAGCCTAAATGCGCGTTTTCGGTAGAAAAAAAATAGAAAAAAAAATAAAATATGACTAACCACTCTAATGGCGTGCTCGTTGACTTGCGAGTGGTGCACACCTCTCTTCTCAAGCAAGTAGCATATTATAGCCAGAGTGTGCAGAGCAGGTAGGCAAGCTTGTAGCGTGAGGACCTGATGGAAAGGAATTGTGTTTTCGATAGATAATTGCAGATTCATCTGTGACTCATCACAGTAAAACGCAAGTCACCCACCTTCACAAGTGTCCTATGATGGTACAATGATTTCTTTGACATCTTCACCTTTTGGATATCGAGTATTGCAAGAACCTGTGAAATAGCATTTTTTTTTCTCAACGTTGCATATTCGACGCGTAGAATCGCATTAATTTCGTACTCAATTCTTTTGTCTAGACAGAGCGTACTAGTTGATTTGTCTGGTGCGTTCGTAGAAAAAAAGTTCTGTCGGTTGCCTACCTTTCGCCTCATAATGAATACCGATAGTGTCACTGGAAGCGCTGATCCCGCATTATACAGTGCCGATATCTTGTGAGCCAGACGTGCATGTGAAGTGAGATGGCCTATCGAAATCACCCATTCCCCTACAACTTGGAAAATACACAAATTGTTGCTCACCTTGAACAACGTAGGCGTCAAGATTGTACATGCCTCGAAACGCCTCTCTAACTTCCGCTTCATCATCTATTGTGAGCAGTGTGAGTATCTAAATACGATTGATGCTTATCGAAATCATGAACGAAGAGAACTCACAAATACGCAGATCGGAAGGATCACCATTATGGCGCAGATAATTATCATTGTCTTTGGAGAGGGAGCCTTGCTGAAGCTCAACAGTTTTTAAAAAACGAGCGAATATTTTAACTTGTTCAGTATGTGCAGTCGATAGAAGAAGCCTGCAGCTACGACGTGTATTGAGTAAGTTTGTGCATTGATCATCACACTATGACCGACATGACAAGAGAAGGGAGAAACGAGGGTGCAAGGGCCGAGGTAAACCATGGCTGTTCCTTGGGGTGTGGGAATCATTCTGTAGGTTGTACGCATACAAACTTGCAAATCAGAGCTAATTACCGTTCGATGATAAAATTGCAGGATATTGTAGCAATCAAATCTACTGCTGCTTGCTTTGCCAGAAGTATTTTGAACGATCTGGAATGACAGACGAATTTGAGCATCGAATTGTGTCAATTATGACAAACATACTTCCAACATACAGGCGATCTGAATATGATTGCTAAGAGAACGGCGAGATTTCCAATGATTCCTCCACAATCGATTACCAATTGCAAGCAAATTGCTATCCAGTCAGTAACAAGTAGAAAATTTTTTTGTGTACTCATTCTGTCTTGTTCTAACTGCACTATAAGCAACATCAGCATACTCCATGATATTTGAGACATACAAAGAATGATTTTGGGTTATTTTGGTCGCATGTTCACTTGATTTTCTCGCATTGCTGCGTGGCAGCCGTGTCGCCACGCGACACTGCCGTCCGCAGGACCTAGCGTTCGTAGAACGCTAGTCCAGTCAGTAACAAGTAGAGGATGCGGAAAACGTGCAGATGGAAGAAGGAACCAAACCATTCCGAAAAAAAATGTTAATGGCGAGTATATTTTATTTGTTTAGACGTGGTTGAAGATACAATACTATTACAACTACAATAATATCGAGAAAGGGTGGGAATAACGGGTGAAATCGGCAGTGAATAGTGCAATACATGACTTTTCTATCTCAAATTTGTCTGTCTCCTTTGGGAAATTATGCACTACTTTATCGTTATTGTTGATGCTTGAAAAGATCTCAATTATTAGGAATTACGGCCCTCTAGACGGCAATGAATGTGACGTTGTGTTTCTCTGTAGCTTGTCCATTCTGCACGGTATGCTCTCTTCTCTGCAACATTCAGCTTGTTATTCGGAGTATTCTAATGAAACGAAGAGGTTCTTACTCTGCTCGCCAGTGCTTTCTGCTTAATTTTGTTTAGCACGATCAACAAAACGATCAACAAAGCCACAGCTACCACTCCGAAGATAATCAGTTGGATGACTTTCTGACTGCAACGACATACTTCAATCATAGAGATAAATAGAAGAATAATCGAAAGAAGGAAACTTACGGCGTAATTTTGGACGTTGCCCATTTGCCGATTCCCTCTCCCATTGTTGATGGAGAATAATGAGAGAAAAGAAGATTCCGGAAATCTGTTTTGATGTTTGGAGCGTATCCACGGAATAAACTCACGAGACAAAGGATTATCGGATGAATGGGTAATAATGGGACGATGAGGGTCGGAAAATGTTTGCCAATGGATCGGAAAATGTTTGCCACGAGGAAAAATAGAGCAAACGATGCCACTTCCTTTTATTTATTGTCGCTTCACACTCCAATTATTTTGGATAGAACTTCGTGAAATTTTTCTATTAAGAATCAGTGTTATTTCTTCAACGCATCATGCAAGTCGACCATTACTCTCAAGACCATCTCGTCCCTGCAAGCATGCGATTCTTTCAAACCATCATTGAGTAAAAGTACCTGAATGCGGGAGCAACTATCTGCACGGCAAGAGGGAGACCAACGCTGTTCTGTGAAACATTTTGCTAAGACTGCCATAGTAAAGCTGACATTTCCCATTTGAACGTGATCGAGTGCTTACCCTGCATCCCTTCTTCAACCCGCTCTCCACGAGTCCCTTCTCTGGATAGGCGTCCATCGCTACATCGTCTTCCTCGGTCCATGTTCCGGTCTGCAACGTGAAAGTATTGTAGTATTTTGACCGGTTGCTACATTTGCTCACCGGAACAACCCCAGCCGGGAGATCCATCGCATTCCACAGCATCGTCGCAAAGAGTACGGGGAACGGGATGGAGAGAGGCAGACCATGTGGCATTGCAGGGGATAACTGAATAAAGGCAGTTGTCGATTCACAAATGCATTTCTTACCGATGCCGGACAGAGGATCACATCGATCATTTCCTCCTTCATCTTCTGCACTAGTAGCTTGCGAGAGGCGTACACTCGATCGATTCCGGCTTGGACGTCTGAAACTTTCAGGTTGAAATCAGACACAGAGGTTCAGAAATCGTGAGATAAAAATGCCAACAAACGCTAACCGCTTTCGTTGACTGATACAGGAAGAAGTCTGCAGTGTTCGAGTCACCGCGCAGCTTGCACATCCAACCGAGCAGTTTCTGAACATTCCGAGTTAGCTCTGCAGGTTGGCATTGTTTGCATCGAGGCTCACCTTTGCCCACATCGGCACAGATACGGAGTAGCGAAGGGGCGACATCAGGTCAGACAGTGGTTCCTGGAAGTTATGATCTGATATGGCTGTAGATCGTTGGGAAACGAGTACATCCTTCAGCCGTGCAGCCAATCCAGCGCCTCCGTCGGCATAAAGAGCGTAAACGCCTCGAGACGTCTCCTGAGCGATGTCACCGAGGTTAAAAGGGACGAGCTCATGACCTGGAAATATATCAGTGATGAATGCAACTATAAAAAGTAATGGGTTCGGGTGACAGTTACCCTTGGCTTGGAGCAGCTCCACAGCTTCTCTCACAACACGCTGATTTCCAGGTAGAGGATCAATGTAGCCATCAGAGGTGTAGTAACCTGCGAAAATTTGGCCTTTACAGAAGACGAGATAGACAGTAACCAACCGATGCGATACTTCCTTCCTTCTTCAAACAAGTCCTCTCTGAATTCGATGGGCACGGAGAAGGCGTCCTGGTCGGAGAGGTACTGGTCGGACCAAGCAGATCTAAAAATGTTGATCACTTCTATTCACTTCTAAATGGCTTTTAGCACTATTGTATTGTCTAATTGATACAGAACGACGGTCAAAAGGTGAAATTTCACCTCATGATCTCCACAATCGCATGCGGATCTTTAGCCATTGGTCCCTCTGTAGTCATCAAAATGGGCCGCATCGGGAAGGGCTCTGGTGCTTGCAGTGTAGAGAAGCGAGTGGCGGATGGCTGAAATCGACAAAGCAATAGCAACCGCGCGTTGCTTTGTAATGACGAACACGAACGATAACGAACCTTGAATCCGCAACAGCCCGAGAGCGCGGCCGGCACTCGAATAGATCCACCCATATCACTGCCCAGCCCACAGATTGAACCTCCAGTTGCTATGAGAGCCGCCTCTCCGCCCGATGATCCGCCAGGCGTACGCAAAGAGTCGTGAGGATGGGTCGTTGTCCCTGCGTAATGAAAGATTTCTACAAGCGAATAACGGTTGCTTACCATAGATGGAATTGGAGCAGTTGATGGTCAGGCAGTTGGTTGGAACGTTCGTCTGGCAGAAGGGAATCATTCCTAGATTGGAATAATGGTTGAACTGCCCAATTAGTCTGAACATACCCTCCATTCGCAACTTCATTACTTGATATGAATCTTCTACTGGATAGTTATCGACAAGCTTTGCTAGTCCCCACGTGTTTCGTTGACCCTCGAGCTACAAATTATTCTTGAGAAAACGTACTTCAAATTTTGTTCTGCACCCACCTCGATGCAGTCCTTCACACTAAGCGGCATTCCGAACAGACGGGGTTTCTTGTACACGGAATCCTTGGCTTTCTCGTCCATCTTTTGAGCATTAGCAAGTGAATCCTCAAATTCTGTATTTTTGCCTCGAACTGATTCACTGGCTACCTTGATGATATTAGTGAGACAGTTGGTCCTCTCATGGGCTCGAATCGCAAGTCCGTAGTAGACTCTGATCACGCATTCGGCAGTGACTTCTCCGGATTGTAGCGCGTCTGTGAATGGTAAACGACATGTTAACGGAAGGGTTAGCGCTTAGATGTAACCTCTCAATTGTTGGAAGTTCATTGCCTCGATTTTCTTCCTTTCCTCATCACTGACTAGAGCAGCCTCTTTCCTTGCCCATTCGATACTCTCCTCTCTATCTATCACAGCGACAACTATCCGAGAGCGGTAGAAGGATTGGATCTGATATTTTCGTAATTTTCCTTTATACAGTCTCAAGCGACTCATCTAACCTTATTCAGAGCCGAACGCTGTTTCAATTTCCTCAGTAGGTGCAGTGTGATCAGACCGATGATCGATATTTGCGTCCATTTCGAGCTAGAATAGCTCGTTCAAAGCGAAAATAAGTGAGGAAATACCTGGCGAGTGTGGAAACAACGTCAGTCAACGCTCTGTCCATGGTTGTGCAGAGAAGAAGACATTGAGATAAGGAAAAGGCGATAGCTAGGGAGCAAAAGAGCAAACACTTTGAAGGTCGCTGGTTCTGTGACTCGCTGATGATCTGTCTTTGCTTTGAGCACAATTTCGGCACACTGCGGAACAACTGAGTAAATTGATTGTACTTTGAGGGAGCTTGGCTCCCTGGATCACTGTATGGGTTGTGCAATCTGATGATTATCTGATGATTCAGGAGGGCGGAGTCAACAGCCAGTGAGTCGCGGCCGAGGAACGGCAGGAAGCGTTCGAGCTGCGGAGCTAGCGACCGGTCGTCTTCCCCCTTCCCCTCTATCCCTTTCCCATCTGACTCACCCCATTCCCCCTCGTTCCCCTCATTCCCTTCTCGTGCCCCCGTTTCCTTGCACCTCTCCAGCGCTACCATTTGAGCTGTAAACATCGCATCAAAATTTTCCGTTCTGTTCCGTTTAGTGTGTTGACCTTTAATCTATGGTGATACTGCTAGTAGCAGTGACTTGTCTCGTTGCTGCTAGAGCGACTAACTCATAATAAAGTGGTTAATTATAAAGAAAGATTTATTGCGGTTGAGAAAGCAACAACTGGAGCGGCGACTGGGGGCTCAACAGATCCGATTCGGAAGATTCGAAGAATGAATCTCAAACAATGGCTCAGATGTCAGATCAATGAGGTTGTAGAAACCTCCGATATGGTTTGATGATATATAGCGTGGTTAGTGGAGTTATAACATTTTGCAGATTGACAGTTGAGGCGATCGGAAAATCTCTATGAATAATCATAGTTCGCTGAATTACCGGCAAAGAAACAAAAGGAAAGTCGATGGACAATGTCTCTAGGATGTAATTGACAGTGAACAAAGAGCATCCTATCAGGGTGAAAGAAGACGTAGCGAGTTGTAGAGTGAGCGCCTGTGAGTTATTTTTGTAGTCTTCAAAGGGGGACTTCCATATTCTCACATCGCTTAGCATTTTTTGGTTAGCTTTGGCGAAATTTTTTTTTTTCTTTTTTTTTTTTTTCAATACTCCCTGTAATAATATTAGTGATGATAATTTAGGAAGTTTTTAACTTTGAAATTCTTGAACCATCTTATAGTGAGGCTTCGGGGGCCAAAGATGATAATGAAGCAGATTAGAGAAGCAGAGATGCAGTAAACGATGAGAATTGAACTGAATGGATCAGGCACGAACATAAGTCCTGAATCAGGATAAATTGCCGAACGTGTTGCGCGAAAAATTCAGAAAAAGTGAACCGAAACTGCCGGGATTTCCGCTGCTCTGTTTCATGTATTCCGTCATGTATGTAATCTCCGTCTTGGCTTGTGACACTGCATGTGAGTAGCTAGGGATAAGCGGGAAATTGGCAAGAAGAGTGGCGCCTATAAGCCAATAAACAGCCTGAATACAAGCGTTCAACTCTATCGCTCTATCTATCTCACTTTTCGGTTTGCTTTTCGATGCAAAATACTTGAGCCATTCAGAGAAAAGAAACGATAGGCGAACGATAGGCACAGGAGAAATATGGTAGTGATGTACGTGTAATCGAGAACGCCTTAACCAAATTATCGTCAAAAAATCGATAAAAAATTTTAATTAATAAAAAAATCAATACCGAATGACATCCAGCAAAGTTCATCACTGACGTAAATGCAGATACCATAGAACTCCAACACAACCGAACCTTGGAATATGACTTCCCCAGAAATTTTCGGTAATGTTTTACAACCCTCATATTCTGATACCTCGTTATGGTGAGCATCATCAGCACAAGGCAGCCGATATCGCAGAGCGCAGATACCAGAGAAATATCGATGCGTTGACTGCCAGACTGGGCGGTGTACTAAAAAAAGGTTTGAAACACACAATGAGCGAGGACAAACTATTTTCTGATTGCTCGGATGAGCAAAGTGTTGATAAGAATACCGCAAATTCCAACGAAATGCATCAGTCCTTCGAATGGTTGGAGAGCCATAGCGAACACTAATGACGCAGAAGAGATCTCTAAGACAAGATGCGAGATATACGAGATTATCTCATCGATGCTTGTATGCCCTTGTTTATGTCGTAGTCAGTAATGAGCATTAGTCATTGATCCGTGAAGGTTGTGATTGGAATGGCCTGATCTTCAGAGTTGTGCCAAATGAGAGCCCAGTATTATTCAAACAGAGAATATTTTTAGAACATGATTTGAATATTTTATTTACCCACTCTAGGGAAACCTTCAACAGGACAACACACTGCTCTCTACCGACACTAATACTCCTACAAATCCGTCATCTCTTCCCGCGTAACGGCTTCGTATAGGTCGACCATCACACGCAGAACCATCTCGTCTCTGCAACATTTCTGGATCAAATAATGAATGATAACGCAAATACCTGTAACCGGGAGCGACGATTTGCACTGAGAGCGGGAGGCCCACGCTGTTCTGAAGAGATTCATCAAGCGTCAACACTAATTCTTCGTGAACCTCACTTTGCACCCTCGTTTGATTCCTTTCTCCACCGCTCCCTTCTCTGGATACGACTCAAGGGCCTTCTCGTCCTCCTCAGTCCACGAGCTCGTCTGTAACGGGAAGGTTTACAGTAGAATCATCGGAAAATCGATACCTACCGTAAACCTACTGGACCTACAGGATCAACACGAGGCCTACCGTAACCACTCCCGCCGGGAAGTCCATCGCATTCCAGATAATCGTCGAGAAGATGGATGTGAAGGGCAGCTCAGTGGGTAGCGAGTGAGGCATGGCAGGAGCGATCTTAAGAGCAAAAAAGTCAGTTTACGATAAGCGGAATCGAAATTACGGTAGTCGGGCAGAGGAGTAGATCGATATTCTCTGCTTTCATCGTCTGCACGAGTCTCTTGCGGCACGCGTAGATTCGATCGATGCCGGCTTGCATGACTGAAAGAATCAAATGCGATTTTGCAATGATGTTAGTTTCATAGAACGAAACGAGTAGCTCTGGCATAAAACAGGCTTACCAACGGCCGAGTTCGTCTGGCTGAAGAAGAAGTCCGCAGTTGTCGTGTCACCGCGCACTTTGAAGAACAGTCCGAGTAGTTTCTGCAGTTCATTTTTTCCAATATTTCAAAAACTCGTCGCTCACTTTGACCCACAACGGCAGTGCCACGAACATCCTCAGTGGTGCAATCACAGGAGGGAGTGGTTCCTGAAATACATTTAAGAGGCCGTTCGCGAGAGAGTCGAACAAGGCGTGCCACCACTCAAAAAGGAAAATTCTCTGAAAAGAAATCTCTGTTCCCCAGATATGATGTACTGAGTATGTAAATTGCAAGAACAGATCTTACATCCTTGATCCTGGCAGCTATAAATGAATTATCGGCGAAGATGGTCGCCCACACTCCTCTCGCGCAGTCTGAAGCGATGTCACGCAGGAAGAACGGAACGAGATCGTGACCTGCAATAGAAACTATTCGAACTGAATACGATGCAACTCGAACTCGGTGCAAACTGAATATGCTCTAGTGCAACGAAATGCTTCAAGCTCCGATCATTGCCCGTAGGGCCCGGCGTGGGTGAGAGGGAGGGGAAGGGCGCGGGCGCATGATGAGTACCTTTCGATTGCAGAAGCTCCACCGCTTCCCTGACCACTCGTTGATTGCCAGGCAGAGGATCGATGTAGCCGTCGGTTGTGTAGTATCCTGCACGTTCATGCATTTGTGGGGTTCATCGGACGATGTTGTATCTACCATCCATCCCGGACCCCAACCCTGCTAATATTCTAGAATGAGTGAAGCCATTCTTTCTGGGAAACTCCACAAGTGCCACATTTATTCCATCAGTAATCAACCTCGAATAAGAAGCGAACGAACCGATTCGATACTTCCTGCCCTCCTTGAACAGATCCTCCCTGAACTCTATGGGCACGCTGAACGGGTCTTTGCTAGCGATAAAGTTGCCAGACCACGTGGATCTGCAATTATTCAATTTGTGCTTCACTGCGAAAGGAAATTTACCTCATAATCTCAACAATCGTATGCGGATCCCTCGCGAGTGGACCCTCCGTCGGCATGAGCATTGGCCGCATCGGAACGGGTTCGGGCAGTTGCAGAGTTGAGCAACGTGTGGCCGAAGGCTGGAACTCGTGCTGCTATTCCTCTCTTTCAACCACACCTTGAATACCAACGCGCCTGGCAGAGACAAATCGGAGTTATGAGCAAGCCGTTGAGCATATCATTCATCGATGAATACATCGATCATCGATTCATCGACCAAAAGTCTTCTTCGGCCGCGTATCCTACCTTGAACCCGCAGCAACCCGAGAAGGCGGCAGGAATGCGAATCGACCCGCCCAGATCGCTGCCCAGCCCGATCAGTGATCCTCCAGCACCGATGAGTGCGCCCTCTCCTCCCGAGGAACCCCCACATGTGCGAGATGAAGAATGTGGGTTGGTTGTTGTTCCTGAGAAAGCGTTTTCTCTCAAGCTGCGCTTGAAACAATCAATGATATTCACCATAGACAGCATTTGCGCAAGTGTACGATATGCAAGTGGTGGGAATGTTGGTCTGACAGAAGGGGATCGCTCCTGGAATTTAATTGATCAGTATTGGCAGCAAATTGATACCCACCATCCTTCTTCAGAACCAGTACTTGGTACGAGTCTTCCTTTGGATAGGCATCGATGAGCTTGGCCAGTCCCCACGTGTTGCGGCGGCCCTCGAGCTGCGAATGGAAATCCATTTCATCAGCTTCGCTTCTGTAAACTCAGAAGAGGTTCGAACCTCGATCGATTCCTTGACACTGATAGGAATGCCGAACAAGCGGGGCTTCTTGTATGAAGGATCTGCAGCTTTTCTGTCCAATTCTTGAGCAACAGTCAGTGATTCCTGAATGTGCCCATCTATGGGTAACGAAAATAGTCGAACTCGCCTTGATAATGCCAGTCAGGCAATTGGTCTTCTCGTGAGCTCTGATTGCCAATCCGAAGAAGACTCTCACAACGGTTTCAGCCTTCGTCTTTCCGGATTGCAGGGATTCTGAAAGAAGAGAGGTGGTTCATCTCAAAGCCTCGATAGCATACCTCTGAGTAGAGTGAAATCCATCTCCTCAATTCTCCGCCTCTCCTCATCACTAACTAATCTTGATTGATCTCTCGCCCATTCGATGCTCCCAACCCGCTCCTTCTGCACTACATCGATTCGAGACCGGTAGGTTGATTGGATCTGAGAAACAACATGTTTTATCAAAGAAGAACTAACTGATAATCATTCGCAAACCTTGCCGCTCACTATCCTTTCTCGCAATTTCCTCAGAACGTAGAGAGTAATCAGCACGAAAATTGAAAAAATGAGACCATGTGGATCTGAAAATACCAGCATATAAAAACAGTAAAAGGATGCTTCAGAACGAGATACCTCACAAGTCTCGATACCAGCGCCACCACTGTTCCATCCATCTCTGCAAGAGTAGTGACTGGCGGAATGATTATTGATGATAATGATGGCAACGTAAGATACAAATCAAGCACATAGACGAAAGTGTTGGAGGGCACAACAATGCAAAGACGCGGAGTTGAGTTCCGTGGAAGAACATGCTAGATAGCGCTTGTTTTGTTCTCATCCGATAAAACGAATTACTACCAAGATATTTATTGCTAGCCGTATTGGGAAACAGCGATGGCAAGTGTTTTCCTATGTTGTGGTAAGCTCGTTAAATGTGTGAAATCATCATCAAATTCCATCAACTCATTTTACCACAAGACAATACATCATTGGCACAAAGTTGTTATGATAAGAGAGAGAGAGAGGGAGTGCGTACACACTCACAATGTGCAGATTGCGTGCACGAGGTTTGCACTAGGCAGTCATTGATGACGATTTAGGCACGATTTCCCTAAAAGTTCGCTCTTTTGGAGTTGATAGTCCATATTTGCATCCAGAATATTGGACCACACTCTCTAAATCGTAATACCTATTTACGTCATTACGCTTTGACAAGCAAACTGCGCCATCAATCACCTTAGCCTCCACGTAAGCTGTTTTCATCTTACCTTTTCTCGTTCCTAAGAACGGAATACTAGTCGTTTCTACGTAACAGCTGCTTGCACCTAATTGGAAACAAGGAACATCTGCCTTCCGTCTCTCAGCCACTTCTATTCTTAATGAACACTTCCATTATGCGCACCAATCGCTCCATGGAGTATTTCATATCGATTGACGACCAAATTCTCTACACGACTACGCTTCATGTGCATTTCGTAGTCTCCACTTGTCTAGGTTGCTTCGCCTTCTACTGTCTCCTTCAAAGAACACCGTCCACTCTTATGCCTCTCCGATTCTACTTGCTCGCCATTCAGGTAAATGTCAAGTTTCCTTCAATAACTTGAGCCTACTTGATTATGATAAGAGATCATCAGAAATCACTCAGAATTGATTGTTACACTCAGTTGACCACGTCTGTGAACGACCTACTCAACGACTTGCTCATAACTCCGATCTTGTTGATGCCTCTGCCAGCCGCCTACTTTGTGGGTCTCCTCAGCCTATGGGGCGTCCCCATGAACATTTTGAGTGTGAGCGATGCATTGAACATAGCAAACCTATCCGCAAATGCTTTTGAAAGAGAAAGACTGAAGATGAAAAGGTACATAATTGAAGGCTCTATTCGTCGTGAATTGCTACGCTCTTGCAGCCTCAATCGTTGTCTGCTTTCTTCACAAACATCAAACAATCGTGGATGATTTGAGCAGGCTGAAAATGAGCAAGGTCCTTACTTAGCGATTCCAAAACTATCTCGCATGCACTCATTCAAACTTCTCCAGTGTGAAACAGCAGGTGCCAATTGCCAATTGACTTCTAGGTCGTCTACAAACTGTTTCATGCGTCGATTTGGTTCTGGGGCATACTTTTGTTCTTCTCCATCGTCTTTACACCAGTAGACGTGTCTATGTTTCACAAGGCCATGCTCACGGTTTGTTTCATACGATTTTTATTTTTTATGAAACAATACCTAAAATATACAGTATCCATTCGAATTGAAATGGATGATTGAGCGGAGTAGCCATTATGCTGTGGTGGAGACAAACGCATCTCTTCGGATGTCGTCCCTATTCACTTTGATGGTTAGTTCTCTTCGTAGTTTTGTTCGGTTAGCTTTATATTTTCGAACTCAGTAGAAAGGATGAAAAGTGCGCGAGAAATACTCATGTTTCGAAAGTAGATTGCAGCTGGTCATTACTCTTGTAGGGGTCCGTTCTCAGTGACGGAGTGATTATCGTACTTGTCTTCCACGTCTTCTTCGTGCTAAACGCTCTGGTTGGTCATGGACTTGGCATCTCTGACTGGGTATTTTCAGAAGGCAACTCGTAGCGTGGCAACGAGAAAAATGATCGAGCGATCAGTGATCGTGTTGCTGGTCCAGGTGAAAAAAATACATTGTTTTGTCTATCAAGAGCGATAATTGCAGTTGGTCATGCCCTCCATGTTCCTGACTGGCCCGATGGTGATCTTCTTCGTTTCACTCACTACTGGAACGGGCAACTTCCGTATGTTGTCCAACTAGAAAAAAAGCGGTTCAAGCAAATTTTGGCGTACAGGAACGTGTTTCACCGCAAATCATTTCGTCATGCTGCACTCGCCACTGCACAGCATCATCCTAATCTCAATCACTCCGGCCTACCGCAAATTCATTCTGTCACTATTCTGTCGAAGTCTTGAGAGAGAGGATTGCAACCACTGGTGGTTCTGCAGTTACCGTCCATAATATCAGAACTACCATACAAAATGAAATTCTTTCAGATTGGACCATCTCTCTCGACGCAAGTTACTAGTCGACGAATCACGAAAAGATAGTTAACGATGCCAACAGTTTTCTTCTAATCGCCCGAAATTACCATTTAAAAATTGTATGCGTTCAGATACCGAAATGGAGCACTTTATCATTTGAGAAAACAAGATGTTCTCACGAATTCAATGAAACTGAATTAGATTGAATTGTGAGTTGAGTCTGGTTCTCTGTTTCCTTAGTGAAAGATATGTTGCTGACGATCACGAAATCCGCCGGTTTCATCTTATTGAGGAAGAACTTTGTGACCGATTGTTTGTATGCCGGAATGAAGAGGATTATCATTATGGCATCGATGGATGGGAATACTCCACTAAGCATGATCAGAATGTTGCCGAAGGGGCCGAGCGCGTGACCTATATTTAGAGATTGGAACTCATTTCATGTGATGACTTCTCAATAGCTGACCTGTGCTCAGGGGAAACAGCCAGATAATGCTCGTCGGAAAATAGGAGAAGATGCACGGAACAAGTGTCTGATAAAGAGAACTTGATGATGTTGTCACACTTATCTCAAGTACCTGGATCAACAGGGCTCTGAACAGCATTCGCTGTTGTACTTTTCTCGCAGATGAGACGGTGAAACTTCTGGAACGTTTTGTTCACTATCATAATCAAAAGCCAATAACGCGGTTGATTCCCGACTAACTTGAGTGCCTCAATGATGTACACACTGCAGAAAACCATCGCGCTTGCAGATAATCCGAACCCGGCCATGATCACAGCGAATGATATCTGAATCGAACTATTCTCATTGTTTTCGAAATATAACTACCAGAGTATGATTGTCGTACTCCTCGTAACCAGTCGCTTTGTTTAGTCTCTGAAAACAATTAACTTTCACGATAAATTTTCTTTGTTACGTTAAAGTCATAGTGCGGTCTACGCCAAATAAAATGATTATTTTTTAGCGAGAATAACAACGCGTAGTACTCACTCTGAACTCCACGGCGACATATCCGATTGTAGGGTCGCTGGTATTCACTCCGTAAAGGCTAACGAATGCCGAACTATCCAACGACCTGAGCAAATCATCATCAATCTGACATGATTAGTTCGTCTCTCAGTAATTCACACTCAATGAGAAAACACTATCGTAGATGATCATGTTGAAAACGCGAATAAATGCATACTCACAAGCTGTATTCGTTCGTAACGTTACTGAAAGCCATTGCCCAGACCATCAGTGCGGAATGGACAGTCATGAAGACGATCGAGATTGTCATCCAATGAATGAGCCGCCAATTCACTGTCCAAGCCTCGAGTTTTCCTCTGATAAAGCACAAATCTCTCAAAATCTAGGAAAATTGTCTCACTGAACGATAACTTTGTAGCGGTAGATGAAGTGGAAAGCGAGAATATTAAAGGTTTCGTAGTAGGTGAAGATGTAGAACAAACAGACAAATTTGCCAAGTGCAGCTGACAATAGCACTAATAAATGATTAATGATCGGTGACTTACCATTCTCCGACTTCAGGTCATTGGCGTGTTTGGGGAAGAAGAAGAAACCATGTTCGGTCAGGTGAACAATAGGGGAAATGTAGGAATGAGTAAGGGAGCTGATCATATCTCCTACTGCGAAACAAAGAAGGAGGTATCGATAGTTATCCGTGCTCATTGTTGTCGTCGTTTTGATCGTAACTATCAATAGCAAGTTAGAGAATAAAGACACTGAAAATCCCTTGAATTTTGTCCATTTGAAGTCAGAAAGATGAGTGTTACCTATCGCAGTAGTTCGATAGAAGAACGTGTGGAAGGGATCGCTGATAAGCGGCCAGTAAGCAGGTAGGTCCGACATGGTTATGAGGCGCAAGAAGTTATTTCTCCGCTTCAGTGAATGACAAAAACGATGATTCGGTTAAGGCTGCGCTGGTATTCAGCGTTGTACCAGACTACGAGTGGTCATAATTTCATTATCATCAAATCATTTTCTACGACATCACACTCAACTGCTCAGTAGTTCGCTTGTATTTGTGCTGGTTGTTGCAGTCAACTACATGTTGTTGACGATCAGAACGATCACAGGCTGTTTCCAGCAAGACCAACGTACAAGATAAATCGAAGTGGTGCCAAGTCAGTAAAAGTAACTGGAAGGAAAACAGGCATTTTTTCACAAGTTGTATTGCATTTGCGGTAAGCCGATCTCTGATTTACAAACTAATAACGAAATTGGAGAATAAAAAGCCACTTAGAGGAGGGATTGGGATGAAGATCATGCAATACAGAATGACAACTGAAGAGTCGAGTGTGGAATGCGAGAATCTGGGAATCGATCACAATTGCGAGATGAGAATGTTCGAGAGGACACCGGGGATTGAAAAGCAACGATTGAATAGTAACACATCAGATAACTGCATCGGTTTGGGAAGGGGGATCACTGGGAGACATCGAAACAACTGGAGGGCCAATGACAGGGAAAATCGATCGAACGGGATATTGAAGGGATCTCAGAAGCGCGTCTTGCCGATCTCCCTCTCCTTCTTCTCGATCTCCGGTTCTCCTCCCGTCTCTCCACTTCCGAGCGAAGAAGTGATGGAAGACGTGGTGTTCGAGCTGAATGAATGTCTGCTCAACGATAGAAACTCATTCTCTTCATCGATCACTCACTTCTTCTCTCCGGATCGGCCCTTCTCGTCCTTGCGCATGGACACATCATCGTCCATCTCCTTCTTCTCTGTCTTTCCGTCAGCGTTGAGATAGTAGTTCTTGTAGAGCTGCAAAAGTCTCATTTCCCCAGGTTTCCCGATCCACAATAGAGTGCGGACAGCAAGAGTCGACGCTCCTCATTTCACACACTCTTTCGCATCTCTGACCGGCGAGAGAGAGGGCGCGGAATGAGGAGAGTAACTCTTGCTCTCCGCGCTCTAATCCACAATGGTGGATGCGAGCGGGAAATTCATGATAAAAAACAGGGGAATCATACCAGTCTGAGTCCCTTGTAGATGAGCTCAGCGACGAAGAGGACGATGCCGATGACGAAGCCGCCCGCGAGCACCCAGAAGGCGCCTTGCGCCTTGGAGAGATCGAGGTACTCTGAAGGAATGGTAGGTTTTCCCCTAAAGAAGCGTTTCCAATGCGTTTTCTACTCTCTTCTAAGTTTCCATCATAACACGTGTTGCTGAGTCCACTGTGGGGCCTAAGATGCCTTTGTACCAGAAGAATGCCCTATTTCACGATCCCCGTTGTGAGTGGTCAATCACCATTACTGAGAACGAGAACAACTGACTGTCAGCCGCAGTCGTCGTCAGATTGCACTCCCTGTTGTTGCCGATGGTGGTGGCCATGTAGGAGGTGTAGTCGTTGATCCACTTCTGCACGAATCCACGCTCCACGAGATCTCGGATGCTGGAACGATCTCATTCAGACTGGTTCTGTTGCCTTTCCCACGCTTCCCCCCCCCAAACCTGCTATTCTACGACGTTTCATTGAACAGAATAATAATTATTCATATTGCACCGCGTTTCTCCTCGTGAACTCGCATAAATATATTTCCAACTTCGGATTCTGTTTTTTCGGTTCTCTCTCACAAGCGAAGTAGGGAAATGAGGGAATCGAAGCAGCGGAAGAAGTGGGTCTATTCCAGTGCACGCTCACAAGCTATTCAAGGCGTAGGCGTAGGGTAAGTGGAAACAATGAGGGGGAAAACTCACAGGTTAGAGGCGTACGTCGAGTAGTCGGAGTCTTTGGCAAACGGGATCGAGAGGTAGGTGGGCAGGATGCCCTCATCGAGCTTCTTGAGCCTGCAAATATCAACTTTTATCTCAAAACATCACATTCTGAATAAATTTTTCAATTTTTCTACAGGATAGGGAAGTTGGCGCTCCTGCACTTTACCGGACAATGGGGTGAGAATGAAGTGAGTTTCAGTGATTCCCTAAATAAAATGGTTTCTCGCTGGTTTGGTGGTGGGGGATGGAGGAGGTTATGGGGATATATGGAGTTGTACGGGAAAGTGCAGTAGTGTCGGGAAGTCTTACCGGCAGTCGATCGCGGACTGGTATCGCAGGGTGTCCTCCGGCCCGAGGAACACCTGATTCGGCTTCTCGAGCAAGAGGGCCACGGCTGCAATTAGTTATCTTAGTCGTCTTACTCGATTCAATTTGATTTTCTCGCTGGAACGAGATGAAAAACATCTCTTGATCCGCTCCCAACTCTACATCAAATCAATAATAATTTGCCAGTAATGAATAGGAAGGACAAAGAGGGCTCGCTAAGTAAACACAGGCCCATGGCCAAAGCTGGAAGGAGGATATGCCGGGGTGCGCAAACAATGAGAGACATTTCCTGCCGAATGAGGAAGACATGTGACTAAGGATGATAGTGCAACCTCTGCGAATATCTCTCACTGATGCAGAACGGGAATATAACGAAGGAACTTCTGTGCTTTTTGGCCCAAACCTCGCTCTCTATAAACCGCTCTGAGTAAAGAGAGAGGCGAGGAATGAGAATGATAGGGATAGAGGACTCTGTGAGAATAGCCTGGGCCAAAAAGTACAGAAGTGAAAAACCAAAGCGAAATAGTTAGATGACTGACCGCTCTCCGTTCCCTGGACGTACGTGACGCGCCGGTTGACGCTCATCTCGTACCAGAGGGCCTTGTACGTGGAGCTCTCGCTCTCCTGAATGTTCAGCTTCTACGCGCCATCTCTACTGCAACACGTCTCCTCTCGGATTGCTTATGCGTAATGAAGAAAGTGGCCTATTTGCGAAGTTGATAGTTTCGCAAGGCTGAGGGAATGGAGAGCGAGTTTGGTAAGAGCTATCAGAATCGCTTTAGAATGACCGATTTGATCAAGTGTTCACAGAGTTCACCCCTTGCGCTGGTTTCGCGCGTCCTTCTATCCCCTCAAAGTGGGCGGAGCTTGTGGTCTCAAGAAGAGTTCGATAAACGGGTCGCCGTCTCTTCATTTTCTACACTCTCTCGCCTGTCCGACAGGTGAGAGAGTGTGCGAAATAAAGAGACGGCGACCCGTTTATCGAACTCTAGTCTCTAGAAGAGAGTCTCCTCACCCTGATCATGTTCGTCCTCGTCGTGCTCGTTCCGTCCATGATGAGACGCCAGTGACCGCCCTGCACGAGACGGACGAGTTGCTGGATGTCTGGAGAAAGAGACTGAATTGACTGATCTGGAGCTCGCACTGCGGTCGTTCAGGTTACTCCCACACAAGATGATAGAGATTGGTGATGTGAGTCATGATTGAGGGTAAGTTCCAGTGGGGAGTGGCCAAGTCATGAAGAGAGATGGGAGAGACTCACTCGTGAAGGGCATCGTCGTTTTGTCGACGGCGAAGAGAGCCACCAAGGATCCTGAATGGATTAATAATTTCGAAAATGTAAACCACTCTCTCTCTCTCTCTCTCTCTCTTCCCATGCTGTAAGCTTTCTAGTGAGCTAGTCAGAGCAAGTTCTAAGAGATTCAAGAGAGATGCAAGTAGGATGATGACCAACATTGCTCCCTGTCTACGCAATGGCAGTTCTAGCGCAAGAAGGAAGAAGAGGGAAAACGAACCGGTAAACGTGGCCATCAGAGTGATGGAGGCCATCCACCACAGACTGAGCATCACGCGGCACGACCAGGTGCGGGGCTGGATAGGGACTCCTGAAACCGATTCATTGACTGATGATTATGAACACAAAGGGAGGATCAGTGTTGTTGTAAAAAGAAGTCTTGCTCACCCTGCTGCACGGCGATCGAGTAGAACATCCACATGGACTCGACCATCGTGAACTGGACCTAAAAATCAATTAATTAGTTAATTAATAAACTAATTAATCACCTCATTGGCACAGATGAGGAAGCGCACGAACACGTAGAGGATGAGGCCCGATGCGAGAATCGACGCTCCCGTGAGCACCCAGACCTGAGAGTGATTGTTCGATGTATTTGAGGTCTGTACAGCTATCATTCCGTAATGCAGCATCAATTTTGAGATTAATGATACTCTCTAGAAAGATCTTCAACTCACAGTAGAAAAGTCTGGTTTCATTCTGAAGGATCAGGTTTCAGTATGGATGAATATGGGAAACTAGAGAATGTTCGAGTGCACTCAACGTGAGAGATATCAGTTCTCTGGAAGGATCGGTTTCAAACTCTCCTTCATCCTCAGAGAAGCAGAAAAGGGACTCACGCCCCATGGACTCATGAACCATTCTCGAGTTCTGTAGCTCTCAGTACTCATGCTCGCATCTTCCAAGATACCTCGCTTTGTCTAACCGACGAGAGAGCTCGTGGAATGGAGAGAGTCGGGAAATTACTCATTCTCAAGTCCCTATCGCTGTTTGCTCAAAGGTCCTACGCTTCCTACTTCGAGTCACAAGTTAAAAGCCTTTGTTTGCTTAGTGGGACTCATACATCCCCAACTTGCAACTAACAAGTTATCGATTGTGAAGAGTTGTCAGCGGGAAGTCTCTTCATCTGGCATTCTCTATCGCGCACTAATAATAACGTGAAACACAGTCTTCACTTTTCAGCAGAAATTCCTGATTTCTGATGAGTGGAGGAAGAGAAACAGAAGTGACATGATGAAAGAGCAGCAGCAATAAAGATCAGAATCAAGAAGTGAATACAAAAATGAAGGTCGGAGTAGATGAGCGAATTGGCAGAATGGACTCACTTGCCAACTGAAGGGCGCCGTCACGATGAGCCACGTGTTATCCGAGTACTTGTCTGGAGACCTGTAATGACATCGGATTAATCATGAATTCATAGTAGCTATGCAAACCTTATAAGCAGAGGAGAAACGACAACTAACCGAATGAGCATTCCGGTCGGCGCGTACTGGAAGGGGAAGGTGAGGTCCGTGATGAGTCCTCTGTCGTACTGCATGATGGCCGCTCCAGCTAGGATGTCCGCTTCCTGATAAGGCAAAGTAGAGTTAAGCCGTCATTCAAGGTACATGGGTCCTGCGGGGGTCACTGCTAGGTCAGTAAGCATTTCATGGTATCATCCTGGTACACTGGTATGGACGTCATTCTCGATACAAGATGATAGGCAATTGAATGATGTGACAGTGTACAGGTTTACACTTCAGATGTTCACTGTGGTTCTTGGTGCAAGTAAAGGAAGAGAGAAGCTCACCTTCCTGTACATCATTCCGAACGCGCCCGTCCAATTGCCTCCCTCCAGCGCGCCCCATTGTCCCTCCGTGTACGGGACGATCTCGTACGTGAGGTTGAGACGACGACCAAGTTCCTGCAAGTCATTGCAATTCTATAGCATTTTTCATGTCAAAACAATACCTTCAAGACCTCAATCACCGCTCCCGGTCCATATCCGCGCTTCAGCACCTCGGCATCAGAGAAGTTCACGTAGTTGACCTGAAGTTGTCTTGATTACCACTATCCTCTTGAATCATCATGTTTCATATCTAGCTAAAGAAGCGATGATCTGCAGGAGAGTAAGAGTAAAGGCGAGACGGCAACTAACGTAGGGCGGCTCGATCTTCGGAACGACCAATCTCAGCGTGCGGCCCATGAGGTCTTCCTTGCGAAAGTTGTTGTTTACTGCATGCTGAAAAAGGTACATCTCCGAATCACTCACCTCTCTCGCGCATTACAGATCGCGAGTAGAAGGACTCAAATTGCAAAATTCGAAAACGAACCATGAAGGGTCTGTCACCGTATCCATTCTGGATTAGGGGAACTCCGGTAGGGGCGATCGGGTCTGAACAGGGATCGTGAACTGACTTTCCTTCTTCTAGCTGAATATAGCTCACCAGTCTTGTTCACACTCGCGAGTATCTCATCCAGATCCAGTATGATAGTCACATTCTCGGTCGATTCTGTGGTCGGGGCGAAGGTCGAGAGCAACTGAGATGAGCGAGTCTGGGAATCTGCACAGGGATGGAATTCTCGTCGCTTACCGATTCCACGGTGGACTGACCGTTGGCTTGGAATGCGATTAGCAGAAGAATCAGGGCGACTGACAGACACTTGTCCCGCCAGTGCATGGTTCTCGGGCTGGATATGACTCGGTTACGTCAAAAGAGTGATTCCACTTACTGTTCTTGATGATTGATAAGAAGGCAATAGATGGGTAGCAAATATGAATTGAGGCAGTAGGAGGAAAAGGAGGGAAGGAAGGTAGACGAAGCCTGAGTTTCAGGTTACTCGACAAATAGAGGGGGAGTTGGTGGGGATGTGGGATCTTGCACGCTATCTCACGCGTTAGATGAAGTGAGAGAGTGTGGGAAGTGAAGAGAGTCGTGGCTTCCAAAAGAGGTGAAGGGGCTAATTTATGTATTTACTCAAGTCACAATGGGGGCTTTTGGTGAGTTACTGGATGACCAACTTGAGGGTTATTGATCGAATCTCGAATGAATCAGACTTTATCAGACTTGAAAATTGATGACAATCCCGAAATTCGCTGTCTACACAACTTTGATTAACGATAGATTCTGTTCACTTGTGGAGATGATGTGCCGCAGATTGCTAACCTGAAGTGATTCACTGAGTGAAGGCTCATTCTCTCTTCCCTTCCCAGATCTCAATGCCACTGTTCACCTTTCGATCAATTCGCTCGTCTGCGTGAGCTGCGCGATTCTTGTGAATGAGACACGAGATTATGATGAAGATGAACAGAACCGGAACTGAAATTACAAAAATGCTTCTTGTAGAACAAGTAAAAACCATACCGAGAATTCCGGTGGTCACATATCCTGCCTTCACATATCGAATTGCTCGAAACTTCTCGTAGAAGACGAGCCCGATTTCAATCAAGAACAGAATTAATCCGACACAAGTTGAGAAGATCCACGAGAGGTCAATGTAGAATCTGAATAGTTGTTTTCGATTTCTATGAAGTTCAGGAACCAAACTTTCAAGTCGCTTGAAAGAAGACCCGCGCTGCACCTCTGGCAAGAAGGGAAAGAAAGTGGTGTGACTCACTTCATTCTGATATGCGGCGAATCGTCGGTGTCTTGCGCTGCTTTCATGTGCGGTTCAATGCAGGTAGACATCATGAGCGCGAGTAAATGGACGGAGACGAGGAAGGCTGTGACCACCTGAAGGGAGAACTCTTTTCAGTAAAACCTAAATGAGTTTCTGTAGTAGATGATGCAGGAGTTCCAAACGTGAAACTAATGAACTCACCCCGAGTGCAATCAGCAGCCATCGAGGCGTATTCGTCTCGTATTTCAGCTCCACCAGAGAGACGACGGCGAAACCTGCTTGGGAAAGCTTTCACCCGTCTCCTTAGTTGTTTTTATATTCTCGAAAACAGTATTTGTGAAACTCGCTCACCTGCTAACAACGCTGAGGTACTCGAACTGGCTTTGAGTTGCCGCGCACTCAGATCGAAGAGGTACTTCTCAGCCATGGCTCTGTAGCAAGAACGTGCAATAAACTGAACAAACAACCGCTCCCACGTCCAAAAACTGATTGATAAGAGAGTGAAAAGAACTCGAGAACCGATATTGAGACTAGCAAAAACTGGTGCGAATTCAAAATAAATAAAAAGCGAAGCACAAGTTGGAAATGAAAGAAAGATAGGCGATCAATGCGCGAGCTAGCCGATCTAAGTGATAAGAAGGTTGAGAGATAAGAGAAAGTGTCGAGATGAGGCAAATAACAGATTGGATAGGCGGAGAGAGGAAGGGAGAGGAGCAGAGTGACCGCTACGTCACTGCACTCATGTGTACTGCACGCGTTCCACGAGCATTCTCTTTCGCTTGGTACAGCTTACTCTGTTAGCTCGTACTCTGGCAAGCTGTGACTGTTTCTTCCGCTCTTCCCATCCGTTCCCTTCGCTTTTTACACAAAAGCTCTTTCCACCCCTGATGCACAGAGAATGAAAAGAGAGGATGAATCACTCTTGCACGATCTTTCTTACACCGGGTCATTTGAATGGGGAAAGAGATGGGGAGAGAAGTGGCTTTCACACTCTTTCCTCATCTTCCTTTCGTCTCTTGCCATGATCCGTACACAACACATGTTTATTTATCTCGCTGTTCAAAGCTATTACTGTTCACAACTATTGATTACAGTTGTCTACTCCAACTCGACAGATCCGAACAATGAACAGACTCAAGAATTGCCCGACTTCATTTCTAGCTGTCATACTGATTTGTCCAGCGCACCAATCCTAAAGTAAGATCTAGATGTACTTCGCAAAGTAACAAATTATTATTCCAGGGAATGGTCTAAAGCAGACAAGTTAAGTCAAAGTAGCAAGAGTGTCGACGGAGATGTTGATGAATTCCTTCTCAATGGATGGTCTTCAGAGTCATCTCAAAACTGATAGAAAATCTCGTAATCATCCAGTGGGAACAACGCTTCTTACCAGCAACTTTGACTGTATTGAATAAAAGGTGCCTAATGTGACCAGGCAGAATTGAAACCTTTGTTCCGCATCATACGCACTTTCCATTGCATCACGATCTCTGCATCACGATCTCTGCATCACGATCTCTGCATCACGATCTCTGCATCACGATCTCTGCATCACGATCTCTGCATCACGATCTCTGCATCACGATCTCTGCATCACGATCTCTGCATCACGATCTCTGCATCACGATCTCTGCATCACGATCTCAACGAAGCGTGAATACAGCTGAGTTGAATAAGAAAAAAATCTAAAAGCGACTGAATAATTGTCTTCCCTCGGCAAGTTTCGCGCCTTTTCCGTATGTGTCTGTACGCCAATTGTAAGCAATCTGAGACTAAAATCCCACATGCATTAACAGACACAACTAAGATGAAAAAAGACGATGATTCACACTTGTGCGTTCTCTCGTTCGCCGACAGACCAGAATGACATTTGAACGGGGACATGAGGGGACGAGAGGAGATGGCATTCCCACTCTTTACTCTTCTTTCTTCCACCCACTTCTCTGTGCCTCTTTGAGCCGTGTTCCGTTATTTTCTGGCCGTAATTACCATCTGTTGCAGTTGCCTACTCCAACTCCACAAAAGGATCAGTCAAATTGCCGAAAAAATTGCCATAGTGTCAACTCAAGCAGGAAAGGGGCAGCAATGATGAATCGAGTCTGCCGAGCAGACAATCGAAGCTGGAAGCGGTGATGATGACAGGCTGGTCGATTATCTTTAGCGGGCAAGAACATTTTCGATCTCTTATTTTCACATATGTTCTCGTATTCTCTCACCGCAGTGGAAACATTGCGAAATGAGAGATCGAGAAATTTTTGCACACACAGATAGAGTGGCTTTGATCAGATCAATGTCTAAGTAGTGAAACGAGATATTATTCTTACTCGTTTGTCGTCGATTAGAATATTTTGATTCTGAAATGGGCTGGTGCGTCGAAAATTACTTTTAGAACGCTGAAGAGACGCGTGACGATTGGAAAGCACAAGTACTGCAAGGACCGATTGCGATGGAGATAGTACATATGCCTTCGACCTCTCATTCGATCACACCGATGTGCGAAACTAAATGGATCACGATCACCCCTTAATCCTTTACTGTTGTGGAACAATAAATGTGTTTTGATTCACCATGTTGCAGAATTGCCTGTGTTGTTCAGATTTTCGCTGGATTTTCTGTTACTACTTTTGTGTTGGCAAGAAAGAGGTTAGACTCCGTGCTTGTATGCACACGACAGATTGAGAGAGAAGCGCGGGAAATAAACAAAGACAGTTCCCTCTAAATCTCCTTTCACACATGTGGCAGTCTATCACCAGATGCAAGAGAAGGGTCTTTGTTTCATCCTTTTCTGCATCTCCCGCGTTCTTTCCCGCTATGTTCGATGCGAAGAAAGAAGGTGATGACAGAACAAAGTGAGAGACTCGCGCGCGTTTCAGCCCATTTGAATAACGACTGTTCTTCCGCATCTCTACTCTCTCATCGCTCCTCTCTCTCCTCTCACTCAATTCGTTTTTTTTCTTTGAGCCTGCAGTTATTTCGAGTTTTATCTTGCTGTTCACTGCTGTCTCTATTATGATCGTTGCTAACCGAGAAATGATTACAGTTGCCTACTCCAACTCAGCTAATCATTCCATTCGACCTTCGCGATATGACAGTAAGTTGATGTTGCTGGGACGTTTTTCTCCGTAATTGGCTGAAAATCAAGTTTTACTACAACGACGTTCACATTTCAGCTCTTCTACGCACGTAACCGAACACCGCACTCTGGAGTTCATGATGGAGGTGAGTTCTTGATCTATTTTTGCGATCTTCAATATGAGTGAATGCGCCTCTTCCCCACGATCCATGGACAAATTGCAGAACTTCTTCGATAAAAAAAGTGGCCTCTACACCCATCTATCGACATCCGACACTTGTCACTAAGTAAGTATCGATTAGTGTGCGAACTTAATCTTACGTAACTGCTACATCATCGAGATAGTAAGTCCTGCGACAACAATAGATGGTAACTAATTTCTTGAATGCACAATGTTAGAGAAAATGGAGGTCATCAAAGATTTAATTATTCACTTTCATGTGAACCGGCGTCGCTTCACAGTCACGCATGCTTACCAAACTAAACAACGACGATTTTTACGTTCGCAATTTTTGTTGTTGATTGATACTATTTATCATAAAGCGTTTGAATTAAATCAAATTGTAAGACAATGCATCATGTGAGAAATATACGGATCTCGGAGGCTTCATATTCTCAACTCAGTTGCAACTCAAAACAAGTTTCAATTCTAACAAACACAATTCATGACAAATACTGTTTCTTCTCCCCATCTCCTTTCATGCATGTGGCAACTCTTCACAAGTTTCATGGGAAGGGTCTTTGTTTCATCCCCCAATTCCTTCCTCTCTCTTCCTGCCCTTTCTCTCTGCCTTCTTCCTACAGTCTTCAGATGTCGAGGGAAAAGAGAATGACAGAACAATGTAAAAGATTTGCGCGCTTTTCCGTCCATTTGAATAATGACTCTTCATCTTGAAGTCCAACGCAAAAAGGTAAAAGGTAAAAGGTAAAGGTGTTAGGCGTTCCACGCAAGGGCGGGCTCTGCCACCCCCAAGCCAATTCAGCGTTCAGTCTGTCCTGAGTAATCAGCGACCTATGCGCATGGCTATACCGCAACACAATCTGTAATACAAGAAGCTCATTTGCCTCTGATCATATCGAGCGAGAGAGCTCGTCAAGTGGAACAACTTAGAAGATCACGGGTGCACTGCTGAAAGAAGAGAATGAATCACTCATGCACTTTCTTTCTTTCGTCTGCTAGGCCGATGGTTGTAAAAGAGAAGGGATGGGAGAAGAGGTGGCATTCCCCTTCTTTCATCTTTCTTCGTTCGCCGGTGTCCTTCTTCTTCTTTGAGTCGTTCATTTTCTTGCCATCTATTTCTTCTGACTGTGAATGATTGCAGTTGTCTACTCCAACTCATTCGGATCACATCGATCATGGCGCACGCTCACAGTGAAATAATGTAAGTACTCTGAGTACCGTCAAGATCTACCAATCAGACAATCAAAAATAATTGATTAGCTATCTATTGAGCGTAAAACTTGCAGGTGACTCGAGTTCATCACCGAAAAAGAGGAGGACGGGAAAAGAATATCGTAATTGTTAAACCAGATTCAAGACAGAAAGATATCTGGTCGGTGAAGTCACCAAAGAGAATTTCCACGGAGGTCATCACGTCCAAGATCACGCAAAGGACTAGATGACTTCTTCTATATCAATCACAATGCTCATCATGGTTCATTGTCTATTGTAAGATGTATGATGTATTTTGCTTTTATTCGAACAGTAATATAATCATATGAACTTGTATTTGAATACGCATTATGTTCAGGAGAAGAAGGAAGTTGGGTCAGGGCAATGAAAATAGAACGCGCAATCTCGTCTGTCCATCTACTTCCAATCTGATCATAATCTAGAGAGAGAAGGGGCTTTGGTTCTTCTCCGCGTCCCCTATCCCAACATCTTCACTGTGAGAATGTAAGCAGGGGCGGAGATAGGAGTAGACGGAGGGATCAACATTCGGTCTCTCTCTAGTCCGCGTTCTCTCTCGTTCTTCCCAGTTACTCGGCAGGGTGATGGAACGCCTCTCTCATTCCCCCCCCTCACTCTCTATCGATCAGTCAGTGAAAGACGCGCGCGTTTCTGTCCTTTTGAATGTCGACTCTTTTCCGTTTCCCTCGCGGCTCTGTCAAATTGGATATGTTTCGTAGTGTGACTTGCTTTGCGATTGGACTCTTTTTTATTTTTCTCGATTGCCACTAATCTTGCAATTTTATAGTTGCCTACGCCAACTCATCATTCAAATCAACACATTCACAACTAATTTATTCGTTAAAAGGTGAGGTGAAAAGGTGTTATCGTCCAAAAAGAACCATCTTCTAAGAATTTCGTTCATAAAAATCATGTGTGGTGATCACGAACAGGAGTATTCACTGTTGCTTTTAGAGTTCGATCTTGAAGGAGAGCCGACAGCCATGACTGGAATGTAATGAACGCAAAGAACGATTTTGGAAGGTAAGGTCACTCTCCCTAACATTCCCATCTCGCAATCTCGAGCATTTCTTAGGCAAATTGATCGCGTGTTCCCGTGACAAACATCAGAAAGGGGAGTTCAGAAGAGAAGTTCAAGGTCCACTTGTCTACTTTCAGGTTCATCGGGCTTGCTTCATCAGTCACGGTTGTATGCCCAATGAAGGAGCAAAGGAGGCCGCAACGATTTTCAGCCCACGCGTGTCGTTCCAGAAGAGAGCGCAATTCTCGATAACATTGTTATTTTTTAAGGAAAAAAGGATAAAGAGATGGATCCAGCGAAAAACATTCTATCCTCTGAACAATAGCCTGAACTGGCAAAAATATCACTCGGAAGATTACCATGAAATATGTGTTTTCACGGGTGTTGTTGGGACTATATAGAAGAGAAGTCTAATCAGCACGGCAAGTTACGGCGAATCTAAAACAACCGCAACGCGCGCGGCGAAGTATTGCGTCAGGCTTGCGAAACCCGCCCAGGTACCTTACCCGTCGCGTCTAGAGCGCATGCTGTTTACATATAGCCCAGCATCGCCTTGCGAAATGCGAGTGACGCGGTTGCGAAACATGGCGCTCCGATGCCTTGTTAAGCAACCTTGTCACATATTTGAACGGCGTGTCGCGCGGGAATCTGACGCGAGACGCGGTCGTTCTAGGTTCAAGGCTCCACTATCGTAACGTGCCGTGTCAGATATTGTTTGCGAGCACGCGAAAATCGAAGGGGGAGCAACAGAGACAGTTCAAGATACCATCGTTTCTCGTTCTATCTTCCTCCATCTCGATTGCTATCGATCAATAGATGTGACAGAAGAATCTCAGTACCTCCATTCGTCTGTGCCTCCCTCTATACTGCCACCAGAACAGTGTACGAAGGGGAGGGGAGAGGGGAACATGTGAGCAACTGCCTGGGATCTCCTCATCTGGCCTTTCCTCTCTCCCTCACTATCTCTCTCAGTCACTATCAGATCCTTACTCCGAGACACATAGAATGATGCAGTGCCTCGTCCTCCCTCTCCCTATCACTCGCCCAATCGATCTAGCAGGGAGGGACGCACACCCCAACCATTCGAACTCATTCTGTCTGTTTTCTCGGGTTTTCCGAGCATCTGTCAACCATACGTTTGATTCTTGAACTCATGCACCGTTTTGCTCGAAACAGCTTGACTGATTCCAGTTGCCTACTCCAACTCAGCTGGTCTACTGGACCAACGAACGAAGAAAACTGAATATCGAAGAGAAATTATGTACCCGTACAAGGCTCGCATTGCTAATATCAGTCGCGACGCTGATTCAGGTTCGATATGGCAAATCCTTGTACATCGTCAAGTCCTAGATAGCTATTGCATTTCACATGACTTGATGGATGAGTAGATAGATAAAGAAATCAAGGACACAATTCGAATTGATCTTATGTCCCGTTACTCTGTTCGGACTCTCTAAGGCAAGGGTGAGTTTGCCAATTTCCTGGGCACGAATTCGGAAACATCAGACATTGTTCGTTTCATCACATACGTCCTGAAACAAGCTCTATTTCGGTTTAAAAATCTATTCTTTGTTGAGATCACGCAGACACTGTGCTGGCAGCTCCTCCCATTCGCCATCGTCACTCTCCATCCACTATTCCTTCGGATTCCTTGAAGATGAATAGAAGATTTTCCGTATACTTCGTACGCTGTATCCATATTGTAATCGATTTCTCTAGTTTTCATCTGTAGACTGCGAACTCGCCATTTATGGAAAAAAAATTTAATATCCAGAGGACAAAGTTTACTGATATTCATACATCTTTCATAATTTTGTTGTCGTGTTGCCTGTTTTACTTTACTCAATATTTTAATTCGTTTCCCCGTTTCACGAAAGCAAAATTCGCGGTTTGTTGGGCTCTATCTCTCTCTATCAGAAGGAAGCGCGAATTGGCCATCCTCGCCAATGTTGCCCTGGAAACCTCGCCCGCAGGCGCGGGATCTCATATCTCAGTTATTGAGACGCCTCGATAGTAGTGTTTTCAAACTATACTACGAGAGAAGTGAGCGATTTTCGCAAAACAGAAACCATGGATGTTTCTTCGTTTCTGCGCCTTTTCTGCATCAATCGTCCACCCAAACTCTGCATTCCGGAACAACTTCCCCGTGTTTTCTTCGAACTTGTCGTATCCTATCTCGACAAAGCATCTTACAGCAATCTAAAAGTGAGCAATGCCTTATCATTGTGGTGGAGAAGTTAATGGACCGTAGGGTTGCGGATAAGAGATGGCTATCGGTATTACGGCGCCCTTATTTCTTTCTAGCGAGCCTGATACATCATGAAAACCAATAACGCCGCGGCACAAACTGTAGCAAATACACAAATCAATCACCGTTTTCAGAAGACGTCCAAGACGATTCGGAAGAGAATTGAAGACTTGGAGATCCCTGCACCTCTGCGACCATTTGCATTGCTCAAAATTGTTCGCGAGGGAGGACAGTTCATTTATGAAGTGAGAGGATTTCGAAAATTAAACTGTCAATGGCGAAGCAGCAGTAGAAAAGTAGTGCAAAATTGAAAATCATTTTTTCTACATGTGATCGGCAAATGCAAATACGGCCTCGATTCCAGGAAGCCGGTAAAAAGCAATGCGTTAATGTTCTCTGGACTTTCCGCGCGTATACTGACATCAAACTCGCGTCGAGGAAAAAAGCTGGCAAGAAATTCTCGGATCAAATGCTGAGCAAGGCTGCACAGAATGGTCAAGTTTACAAGGTGAGAACATGTTTTTCCGGCTTTTTAGTGATGGCACGGTTTGAAACCCGCGTTTAGGAACCCTTAAAAAGGGACTGTTCGGAATCCACATTAAAACTTTTAAATGTTCTGAAACGCATTCCGTTCAAAGAAATTTCGAAGGTTCCAAAATGACACTTTTCAAGGGTTCCTAAACGCGGGTTCCAATCAGCCTTTGACATCCCTTCAGTGGCTCCTCACGTATCACGAGCTCATCTTCATCCATCCATCAGCAGAGAAAGGAACCGTAACGGCGATAGAAAAAGTCGGACCGGAGGACACATTTCAGGTAATTTTTCACTAGACAAGGAATGCTCTCACGTTTTAGCGGAAATTTGCTTCATCAAATACATTTTCAGAGCGTGATTCTTCGTCTTACAAAGAGCATGAAATTGTACTATTTTAAAGTCGAAATTCATGGCTCGGATTGGTATCGAAAGGAGCTGATCAACAAGGCAATGGTAAGAGCCCACTAGCTTGGCATCGTAGCAGCAAGGTTCTCTTTCAACACAGCGCGCGCGTTTAGGGCGACTGTACTATCGATGTTTTGTAAATGATCTTATTGTAGCGGAAAATAGCTCGATAGTTCAAATTCCATGTCTTATTTCAGGTACGTCAAATTTCGCAAGCCGCAAAGCAGCAATCAAAAGAGTACGACGAGAATCTGAAGAAACGCAAAGAGAGAAGAAAAGAATAGTGATTACTATTGTGATTGGCGTCTGTTTACTATCTTTCTGAGTTAGTAGAGTTTACTGAAAAATACTCATATTTGATCATTCTATTGTAGTATGCAAGGTTAATAATAAAGGAGCCTGTTTTCTTTCATTTATAACGGTTGTATTCTTTCCGTAGTTTGCGATTCGCCCCTCTATCTTATCTCTCTCTCTCTCTCTCTCTCTCTCTCTCTCTCTCTCTCTCTCTCTCTCTCTATCAGAGGGAAGAGTGAATGGCCATCCTCGGCCAATGTTGCCCTGGAAACATTCGCCTCTAGGCGCCGGGATCTCATATCTCAGATATTGAGACGCATCGATAGTAGTGTTTTCGAAACTATACTACGGGAGAATCGAGCGACATTTGCAATTCAGCAAACATGGATATTTCTGCTTTTCTGCGCCTGTTCTGTATCAATCGTCCTCCCAAACTCTGCATTCCGGAAGACCTACCCCGTGTACCCTTTGAGCTTGTCGCGTTATATCTTGACGCCAATTCTTTCAGCAACCTCAAGGTTGGTTAATGTTTTTCATAAGAAAATGGCTGACTAGCAGCTCATGAAAACGTCAAGGGTAGTATCATAGCAAGAGATTTTCAGAAGACTTCCAAAACGATTCGGAAGAGAATAGATGAATTGGAGACCCCTGCACCTCTCCGACCAGTCGCTCTGGTCACAGTTGTCCGCAAAGGCGGCCCTTTCGTCTATAGAGTAAGATGATTCTGTCGGTAACAAAACAACAGTAGTGTTAGTAGTGAAGAAGTAGATTGAAAGTAGTTGATTTTAGTCCTACTTTGTTGAATTGTGAATGTGTTGAAGAGGTAATCAGGCCGATTCCAGGAATCCGGCAAAGAGCACTGCGCGAACGTTATTTGGACGATCCATGCATATTGCGACCCCGAGCTCGCGGCTAAGATCCGACCGGGCATGACCTTGACGCGTGAGATGATTGAAAAGGCTGAGATTTACACGGTGAGAGATGGGTTTCCTTTTCTGCTACTTTCGATATGGGACCACCATCCCGCTCCGATCGGATAGGGCACACACAATGTCGAATATCTCAAAGGGGGTTGGAAGGCCGCGCGTTCTGACTTCACAGTGGTTTAGTACACCATGGAAGCCAATTTTAAGAGAAGACTGAGATTTACACGGTGAGAGATGGGATTTGGACGGTTTTTTGCAACTTTTTGCCTCTACTCAGCCACTTCTTCCAGTGGATGCTCACCTACCACAATCTCATCTTCATCCATCCTTCTGCAAAGGAAGGAGCGATCACAGCTGTAGCAAACATCGAGCAGGACGTCACGTTTCGGGTAATTTTGTTTCAAAATATCCATATTAGAGAAGGCGGAAAGCGCTCCTCATGTCATACACTCCTTCACCGTTTAGTGAGACCAGAGCGCTGCATAATGAGAAGAGCAATAGAAGCATCCCTTTTTTCAGAGCATCATTCTCCGTCTGACAACGCATTTTCAGAGCGTCATTCTCCGTCTAACGAAGAGCATGAGCGTGCACTTTCTTGTCATCGATCACCTGGGCTCGAATTGGTATCGGAAGGAGCTGATCGACAAGGAAATGGTTGGTGCTCACAGAATGAGCGTCCCCCTCTACTCTAGTTTGCAAGGGCAATTGGCGAGTTATTTCAAAATGAATGACAACTAAACGAGATAGCGTAGAGACAAGACAAGTTGTTATCATGCTTCTTTCAGGCCAATCAAATCACGAGAGCCGTCAGACAGCAAAAGAAAGATTATGACGAGGAGATGAAGAAACGCAAAGAAAGAAGAAATGCACAGTGATTTGTTATGCGATCGTCCTTTGTTCAGTACCTTTCTATAATTGTATTTTGGGTTGCTAATGGATTTTGTGATTTTTACACCACGTTACTCTATGCTGTGATCCATGTTATTTGAACGTTTGATTCGTTGCTCGATAATCTTCACCACTTCCTTGTTGCCCATCTCTAGCGAAATCGTCTTCCACTCTCCTATCTTCGCTCGCTATCTCGCTGCTCAGCGAAACGAGAGAGAAGGCAAAATGGAGAGTCGAATATTCCTTCTGATTTCTTAAAGGACACCTTGACAACGCACCAAGACGTCCCGTCTTGTATCACAACTCGTCTTCTCGAAACTGACATCATGTTATTATGACAGATCTTCACTTTGAATCATGCATCTCGAACGCAAATAAACATCGAAGTTGAATTCAAAAGGAGAGGGGAATTATTTGGAGCTATTTACAGTTGTATTACGAATACTGAGAATGAAGAGCCTTATTCATACATACAGGGATTTCGAGCATTTAATTCTCTAGAAAGTGAATTCCCTAGAACGTGCGATGGGGCGCATAACACAGCCCCACGCGCTATCGCTTCCTCCTTTCCCCCTTACAATTACTATGCGAGTGGTTAGTGAACTGTCAGCGAGCAAAGCAAAGCAAAGAGAGAGAGAGAGAGAGAGAGAGAGAGAGAGAGAGAGAGAGAGAGAGAGAGAGAGAGAAGAGAGGGAAAAGATAGAAAGATCCCTCACTTCGCGCACAGGAAGGAGTGGAATTCTCTTGGCCACTCTCTTTAGGCGCACGCTATGCTATTTTTCAGTTTATTTCTGATCCATTGTATTCTTACGTAGACCAATTGCCGTTTTTGCGATGACTGTTTCTTCCGCTCTTCCCATCCATTTCCTTCACTTTTTACACAAATGCTCTTTTCACCACTGATGCAGAGAGGATGAAAAGAGAGGATGAATCACTTTTGTACAACTTTTCTTTGGGCGACAGATGGTCCTTTGGGGGAAGGAGCTGAGAGATGTGGCATTCTCTATCTCTCATCTCCTTTCTTCATTCGCTCAGACCCGTGTATTGATCACTCGTTTTTTCGTCTTGCTGCTGGTAACTGTTGGTGATTTCAGTTGTCTACGCCAACTCGGCTGACCAGATCGTTGAATAGGCAGCTGTTAACGATCCGTGAGCCATCTAAATACTTCAATATCAAAATTGTTTTCAAAAATTTACACTGATCTTGCAGGCAACTCTGCTCCTCTGATACGCCAAGACGGATTCATCTCCATCTAGAGACACCCTTTCAACCTTCGGCGTTTCAAAAAGTATTAAACACTTCTTAGATTTATATGAGACGAATCGCGATAGGATCGCCAACCCCTTGGCAATATGCCAAAAGTTGTTCCCACAGGTCCCCAAAATGCACTATGAATAGCCTGAAGGATGCTCTTTTCAAATCCGATTTGAAAATATTTAAAAAAAATTTCATTCCTGAGTTGCAGCTGGTCAAAGGCGGTCGCTTTTGTGATTTTTCACAAAACTCGCGTCACTAGAAAAATCATAACTCCGTTCAAAGTAAAGATTTTTGCTCGTTCTCGACGGCAATGGAAAGAGGAAGCCTCGAGCAACATTTTAAAAATTATAAACTCATTCCTGGTCCTTGCGCTGATTCGGAG
>LS508411.1:5787-20766 GCA_900490845.1 Pristionchus japonicus | reverse complement strand
TTGTGAAAAATCACTGAAGCGACCGCCTTTGACCAGCTACAACTCATGAATGAAATTTTTTTAAAATATTTCCAAATCGGATTTGAAAAGAGCATCCTTCAGGCTATTCATAGTGTATTTTGGGGACCTGTGGGAACAACTTTTGGCATATTGCCAAGGGGTCTGGAAAATGGGTGATTCTATCGCGATTCGTCTCATATAATTATTTTCTTCTCAGCAATGCTCCTAATGGTCAGTGGCAACGAGAAGTAGTAGAGCAGACTGAGTGCTGAGAAAGAAAGATGTATGCTTCAATTCGTAAGGCGCCGGATATCTCTCTTACGATTCAAAGGAGAAGTGAGTAGCAATCCAAGTGAAGGACCAACCAATAAATTCATTACAGTTCTCATCAAGACAAATACAAGGATTCAGAATTGACGATGCAACCGCAATCGAGGATGCTGCAATTTTTGGTAAATGCCCCGAAAAAGGTATAAAAAGGGAACATTCATCTTTTTACAATTTATGTTTCAGATACCGAACATTCATTTTGCCGATTATTGTGGAGCAACAGATTCCGATGATTCAAGTGTAGTGGTAAAATTCTCGTAATCAACCAGTGGGAGAAACTCTTCTCACCAGTAACTATATTTGATTGTATCGGATAAAAGGTGCCTAACGTGACCAGGCAGAACTGAATTATTCGATCCGTGATATCACACGTCGAATTCTCGACTAAATTATGCATATCTTAAAGCCGGCCCCGCTCTTCGAACCCGTCGCACTCATCTGGCAGTATTCCCCCACCGTATGCATCTGTACGCCGATTCCAACCAATGTGATGCGGAAAACGCCAATGTACCAACAGACACAACCAAGATGAAAGAGGGTGTGATTCACACTTGCGCGTTCTCTCGTTCGCGGGCAGGCAAGATGGTCATTTGAACGGGGAAGGAGGGGAGGAGATGGCATTCCTCCTCTTTCCTCTTCTTCCTTCCACTCACTTCTCTGTGCCTATTTGAGTCCTGTTTCGTTAGTTTGTGATCGTGTTCCTTCATTTACGTCTCTAAATTTGCAGTTGCCTACTCCATCTCAACTGATCATAACCGTAAGAGACTCTCGAATCACAAAAAAATGCGAGAACAAGTGAACCATCTAAAGCATATCATCATGTCAAAGTTAATCCGCTTTTCAAAAAGAGCATTGTAATTGCAGGTAGCAAGAGGTTATCTAGAAAGAAGAAAATATTGCCATATCTGGAGATTCCGATGAGTCTGAGAACCTGACTGGACTGGACAGGCACATTGCGATTGGAAAGCACAAGTACTACAAGAACAGATTGTGATGGAGATAGACTATCTGCATATTCGTGGCACTGTATTGGACCGCCGCCGACACTTATTCACATCCTGTTACGGCATTATCACGCATTGTCACTACGCTTATGTATGTTCCTGCAGTTTATCTCAATAAAACTGTGGAACAGCCGTTTATTCACGGTGGAGATTCATTTGCGATGATTACAGTTCACAAGAAATGAAGGGGGAGTCTGCTAGGCTCTGACTTGCTCACCAGAATGCAAATTGTGTGGAAAGCGCGGGAAACTAGCAAAGACAGTTCTAGATACCATCTGTTGTTTCACTATTCCTTCACACATGTGGCAATTCATCACGAATTGCAGGAGAATGGTCTTTGTTTCCTCCCTGTGCAATGCAATGAACTGATTGGCCGGCGGTCATACCGAGCGAGAGAGTGTGTGAAATGAAGATACTTTGAACATCACGGGTGTACCCACATACAAGATGAAAGAAGAGGATGTATCACTCCTGCACTTTCTTTCTTTCGTCAGCCAGGCCGATGGTTGTAAGGGAGAAGGGATGGGAGGAGAGGTGGCATTCCCCTTCTTTCCTCTTTCTTCGTTCGCCGGTGTCCTTCTTCTTCTTTGAGTCGTTCATTTTATTGCCATCCGTTTCTACTGACTGTGAATGATTGCAGTTGTCTACTCCAACTCATTCGGATCACATCGATCATGGCGCACGCTCACAGTGAAATAATGTAAGTACTCTGAGTACCATCAACATCTACCAATCAGACAATCAAAATGAATTGATTACCCACACCAGTATTGAGCGTAAAACTTGCAGGTGACTCGAGTTCATTACCGAAAAAGAGGAGGACGGGAAAATAATATCGTAATTGTTAAACCAGATTCAAGACAGAAAGATATCTGGTCGGTGAAGTCACCAAAGGGAATTTCCACGGAGGTCATCACGTCCAAGATCACGCAAAGGACTAGACGATATTTTCTATATCAATCACACTGTGCGCCTTGGTTCATTGTCTATTGTAAAGATGTATGATGCGTCGTTTTGTTTTGATTTGAACAGTAATATAATCATATGAACTTGTATTTGAATACGCATTATGTTCAGGAGAAGAAGGAAGTTGGGTCAGGGCAATGAAAATAGAACGCGCAATCTCGTCTGTCCATCTACTTCCAATCTGATCATAATCTAGAGAGAGAAGGGGCTTTGGTTCTTCTCCGCGTCCCCTATCCCAACATCTTCACTGTGAGAATGTAAGCAGGGGCGGAGATAGGAGTAGACGGAGGGATCAACATTCGGTCTCTCTCTAGTCCGCGTTCTCTCTCGTTCTTCCCAGTTACTCGGCAGGGTGATGGAACGCCTCTCTCATTCCCCCCCCCTCACTCTCTATCGATCAGTCAGTGAAAGACGCGCGCGTTTCTGTCCTTTTGAATGTCGACTCTTTTCCGTTTCCCTCGCGGCTCTGTCAAATTGGATATGTTTCGTAGTGTGACTTGCTTTGCGATTGGACTCTTTTTTTCTCTCGATTGTCACTAATTTTGAAATTTTTATAGTTGCCTATTCCAACTCATCATTCAAATCAACACATTCACAACTAAAATGATCCGTTAAAAGGTGAGGTGAAAAGGTGTTATCGTTCAAAAACAAATGGAAATCATCATCGAAATCATTTGCGGTGATCACGAACATGAGTATTCACTGTTGCTTTTAGAGTTCGATCTTGAAGGAGAGCCGACAGCCATGACTGGAATGTAATGAACGCAAAGAACGATTTTGGAAGGTAAGGTCGACCTGAGACACTTGTTAGAAATCTCTTTATCACTCTCCCTAACATTCCCATCTCACCATCTCAAGCATTTCGTAGGCAAATTGATCGCGTGTTCCCGTGACAAACATCGGAAAGTGGAGTTCAGTAGAGAAGTTCAAGGGTTTCACTTGTCTACTTTTAGGTTCATCGGGCTCGCTTCATCACCCACGGTTGTACGCCCAATGAAGGAACAAAGGAAGCCGCAACGATTTTCAGCCCACGCGTGTCGTTCCAGAAGAGACCGACGCAATTCTCGATAGCATTGTTATTTTTTGAAAAAAAAGGATAAAGAAATGGATCCAGAGAAAAATATTCTATCCTCTGAACAATAGCCTGAACTGGCAAAAATATCTCCACTCGGAAGAATACCATGAAATACGTGTATTCACGGGTGTTGTTGGGACTTTATAGAAGAGAAGTCTAATCAGCTATTGCTTGCAAGAACGCGAAAATTGAAGGGGGAGGCAACAGAGAAGTTCAAGATAGCATCTCTTCTCGATCATTCTCCCTTCATCGCGATTGCTATCGATCACGAGATGTGACAGAAGGGTCTCAGGTCCTCCCTTCGTTTATGCCTCCTCTCTATACTGCCACAGGAACAGTGTAGGAAGGGGGGGGGGGTGAGAGGGGGACGTGTGAGCAACTGCCTGGGCTCTCCCCATCTGACCTTCCTTCTCTCCCTCTCTCTCAGTCGCTATCAGATCATTGCGCAGAGAGTGATGCAGTGCCTCGTCCTCCCTCTTCCTATCACTCGTAAAATCGATCTAGCAGTGAGGGACGCACACCCCAAGCTTTTAAACTCATTCTGTCTGTTTTCTCGCGTTTTCCGAGTATTTGTCAACCATATGTTTGATTCTTGAACTCATGAACCGTTTTGTTCGAAACAGCTTGACCGATTCCAGTTGTCTACTCCAACTCAACTGCTCTACTGTATCGATCATTAAATATTTCATTAATTATCTCGGATCAATATTCCTCAAGTGAGTATTCGGGTGATTCCTGGTCAAAGCAATAGCTAAAGCCGTTACATTCAGAGGATACAAAATAATACTGCTCTTCGAATTTGAGAAGATGCCGGGCTGATGAGATTCACGTCCTGCGATCCGGTAAATATTTCAATCAATTTCAAATGGCAATATCGCATTGCAGAAGAATTAAACCTTCCGAAGCTAACGGTTGGCGAAATCTGTATGATTCCATGCAAAAGAGGATCTTTTCAATGATCGTTGTAGAATTTTTATTGAAAGCACAAAATATTAAATAGATCACTCCTATGCATTCTTTCTACTTTCTCTGCAAGGATAAAATTTTCACGATGAAGTTGTATTCTTGGTATCAAAACACTCCATCTGTAAAAAAGATTAAAGATCATTACTATCCCTTGATGGAAACTGAGACATCCTCCGGCGCCAGCCAAGGAAGCAATGAATGAAGAGTTTCACTCTCCGATCATTGCCCGTAGGAATATTATGTGATCTATTCATGCAAAAACATCATGCTGTTTTCATGGTAGTTTTGAAACAAAGTAGAAATTTTTTTATCCATTTCACAAACAGCACAACACCAGTCAAATTTGGTACATTTTTTCAATCCATGAAACACATTCTCCATTTCGCCCGGCTGCTTATCTCTCTATCAGTAGGAAGCGCGAATTGTCCATCCTCGGCCAATGTTGCCCTGGAAACCTCGCCCCTAGGCGCCGAGATCTCATATCTCAGATATTGAGACGCCTCGATAGTAGTGTTTTCATACTATACGACTGAAGAAGCGAACGACCTTTACAACTCAGAAACCATGGATGTTTCTGCGTTTCTGCGCCTGTTCTGCTTCAATCGTCCACCCAAACTCTGCATTCCCGAAGATCTACCCCGAGTTCCCTTCGAGCTTGTTGTGTCCTACCTCGACAAAGCATCTTACAGCAATCTAAAAGTGAGCATGCCTTATCATTGTGGCGGGGAAGTGAATGGACGGTAGGGTTGCGGATAAGAGATGGTTATCGGTATTACGGCGCCTTTATTTCTTTCTAGCGAGCCTGATGCATCATGAAAACCAATAACGCCGCGGACTGAAGCAAATACACAAATCAATCACCCTTTTCAGAAGACTTCGAAGACGATTCGGAAGAGAATTGAAGACTTGGAAATCCCTGCACCTCTGCGACCATTTGCACTTCTCAAAATTGTTCGCGAGGGAGGACAATTTATCTATGAGGTGAACCGATTCCGAAAATGATGCTGTAAATAGCGAAGCAGCAGTAGAAAAGTAGTGCAAAATTGAAAATCATTTTTTCTACATGTGATCGGCAAATGCGAATGCGGCCTCGATTCCAGGATGCCGGTAAAAAGCAATGCGTGAATGTTATCTGGACTTTCCGAGCGTATACTGACATCAAACTCGCTTCGAGGAAAAAAGCTGGCAAGAAATTCTCGGATTTAATGCTGAGCAAGGCTGCACAGAATGGTCAAGTTTACAAGGTGAGATAGTGTTTTTTTTCGGCTTGGAACGGTTTGGAACCCGCGTTTAGGAACCCTGAAAAAGAGACTGTTCGGAACCCACTTGAAAACTTCTAATTGTTCTGAAACGCGTTCCTTACAAGTTCTGAAAAAATGTCTGCGGTTTCAAAATGACAGCGATTTTTTTCAGCGATTTTTCGAGACTTTTATTTCCTTTCAGTGGCTCCTCACGTTCCACGAGCTCATCTTCATCCATCCTGCAGCAGAGGAAGGAACCGTAACGGCGGTCGCAAAAGTCGGGCCGGGGGACACATTTCAGGTAATTTTTCACCAGTCAAGAAATGCTCTCAAGATTTAGCGAAAAGTTGACTCATCAAATACATTTCAGAGCGTTATTCTTCGTCTTACGAAGAGTATGAAATTGTACTATCTTAAAATCGAAGTCCATGGCGCGGATTGGTATCGAAAGGAGCTGATCAACAAGGCGATGGTTAGTGCCCACTAGCTTGGCATCATAGCAGCAAGGTTCTCTCTCACACAACACGCGCGTTTAGGGCGACTGTACTATCGATGTTTTGTAAATGATCTTATTGTTGCGGAAAATAGCTCGATAGTTCAAATTCCATGTCTTATTTCAGGTACGTCAAATTTCACAAGCCGCAAAGCAGCAAACAAAAGAGTACGACGAAAATCTGAAGAAACGCAAAGAGAGAAGAAATGCACAGTGATTAGTAATATGATTGTCTTCTGCTGATTATCTTTCGCAGTTTGTAGAGTTTACTGAAAATTATTAATATTTGATCATTTTATTGTAGTTTTCAAGGTTACACATAAAAGAGCCTGTATTCTTTTACTCAATGTTTTTTTACTCGTTTCCTCAGTTCACGAGCCCGATGCACCGAGCTCTTCTCTCTCTCTATCAGAAGGAAGCGCGAATTGGCCATCCTCGGCCAATGTTGCCCTGGAAACCTTCGCTCCTAGGCGCCGGGATCTCATATCTTAGTTATTGAGACGCCTCGATAGTAGTGTTTTCAAACTATACAACTGAGAGCGAATCTTTGCAACTCCGCAAGCATGGATGTTGCTGCGTTTTTGCGCCTTTTCTGCTTGCATCGTCCTCCCAAACTCTGCATTCCGGAAGACCTACCCCGTGTTCCCTTCGAGCTTGTCGCGTCATATCTCGACGCAAATTCGTTCAGCAACCTCAAGGTTGGTTAATGTCTTTCATAAGAAAATGGCTCATGAAATGTCACGTGGTACTTGCGAAGGATTTTCAGAAGACTTCGAAGACGATTCGGAAGAGAATGAATGACTTGGAGACCCCTGCACCTCTCCGACCAGTCGCTCTGGTCACAGTTGTCCGCAAAGGCGGCCCCTTCGTCTATCGGGTGAGATGATTCTGCCAGTAGCACAACAATAGTAGTGTTAGTAGCAAAGAAATAGATTGAAAGCATTTGATTTTAGTCCTAGTTTAGTGGAAGATGGTGAATGTTAACAAGAGAAAAGCCAAAATCGATTCCAGGAATCCGGCAAAGAGCACTGCGCTAACGTTATCTGGACGATCCATGCGTATTGTGACCCCGAGCTCGCAGCAAAAATTCGGCCGGGCATGACCTTGACGCGTGAGATGATTGAAAAGGCTGAGATTTACACGGTGAGACAATTGATCTCTTTGAAACTGAGATACGGTCTGTTCTTGCAGTGGCTGCTCACGTACCACAATCTCATCTTCATCCATCCTTCAGCAAAGGAAGGAGCGATCACTGCTGTGGCAAACATCGAACAGGACGACACGTTTCGGGTATTTCGTTTCGAAATATCCATGTTAAGGATGGCGGAAAGCTCTCCTCATGTCATACACTCCTTCACCGTTTAGTGAGACCAGAGCGCTGCATAATAAGAAGAGTAAAAGAGGAGTAATAGCACCCCTCTCGCAATTTCAGAGCGTCATTCTCCGTCTGACAAAGAGCATGAGCGTGCACTTTCTTGTCATCGATCATCTTGGCTCGAATTGGTATCGGAAGGAGCTGATCGACAAGGAAATGGTTAGTGCTCACTCCTTCTGTACAGTATGAGCATCCCCCATCTACTCTAGTTTGCGAGGGCATTTGGCAGTTGTAGATTGATTATTTCAAAAGAAATGCCAACTAACCGGCTGACGGGTGCAGAGAAGAAACAGTTTGATAATTAGAATTTCTCATGCATTTTTAGGCCAGTCAAATCACGAGATCCGTCAGACAGCAAAAGAAAGACTATGACGAGGAGATGAAGAAACGCAAAGAGAGAAGAAATGCACAGTGATTTGCTATGCGATTGTTGTTCATTACAGTTCAATGATTAGTTTATCACAATGTAGTGATTTTGATAGTAGTATTATGGTTTTGCTAATTGATTTTGGTGAATTGCTCTCCACTCCATGTTATTTGAACGTTTGATTCGTTGCTCGATAATCTTCACCACTTCCTTGTTGCCCATCTCTAGCGAAATCGTCTTCGACTCTGCTAACTTCGCTCGCTCTCTCGCTTCTCAGTGAAACGAGAGAGTAAGCGAAATGGAGAGTCGTATATTCTTTGTACATCATCTGAGGACACCTTGACAACACACCTCGAAGTCCCATCTTGTATCATCTCTCTTATGTTCGAGACTGACATCGTGTTATTATGAAAGATCTTCACGCTGAAGCAAATAAATTCAACGAATACTGCTGTCCCACTCCAGCAGGACTTGCGACTTGCATAATTTGCTGATCTCGGTCTCAATGAAAGCGGATCCATTTATCATGAAGATTAGCAATTCGTTTCATCTCATAATTTTCAAAAATGTATGAAAAATTAAAGGCTGACACGTTTACGCACATTCTCCTCGACGAGGAATGGACAAATCACTCCCTTTATCACAATTTTAGAATAAATGAAAACTAATTGCGCGAGGAAGTGATGAGAACAAATAAACATTGCCATCAAAGAGTGATTGCAAAGACAAAGATCGTGTCCATGACTGATAGGCTGGAGAAGAGCGAGAGAAGTAGGAAAGTAGATTAGAGCTTCTCTAGGAGAAAGAGAGAAACATGCTCCCGCTCTATTGAATTACGTTCAGCTATGCAAGCGCATTTCGTATTCACTGACCAAGTTCATAGGGCAGTAAATGCGAAATCTGCGACGAGGGAGCGCTTCTCTCTCCTTCTCTCTCACTCGACGCGCATACTTTCGCATTCATCTTCCATTCACCGATTCGCTTCAAGCTCGCTCATTCGACTCGACGTTTCGATTTGCCAATATCGCACGATTTACCATTGCAGTTGCTTACGCCAACTCAGCCGCTTTGAAGAAATCTTACACAAACTAACTAAACCTACGTGCATCTCTGTGAGTTCAGTTATTGCTTGAAATATCGTTTGCGTGTGGGACCACTGTTAGTTTCCAGAGAACGCGGTCAATAAGAATGGAGGAGATTTATCTATGCATTTATCCTCGCGCTCTTCGTCTGCAACGAAAGGCACATTTATTCCAGGACAGTTGTAAATATGTTTATTGTTGGAATAAAGTCTTGAATACATGGACTAGTTCATTCGCATTATTCGCACGCTCCAACGCCGAAAGTGAAAGGGGGTTAACAGGTAGAGGAATGGAAGATCCCTCTAGCACATTTCACTGATAATCGGCGTCAAGCGCTGTAAACTGACAATTGTTGGCGAGGAGAAGAGAGAGGTAGTGAAAGAAAGATGATTCCTCACTCTCTTCACTTTAGTGATCTGTCTTTTTCGTTTCGCTCGTGCACGTTCCCCTCTTCCGTCTTATATTTGGCATAATTACCTTTCCCTAAATATTTCTAGTTGTCTACGCCAACTCAGTCGAATCAGTTTGATCGAATCCTCTTCAATGCCCGCAACTTCTAAGTGAGTTGCATCACCGTACATGCTTTCTTGCTTTTAAACGACTACCTTTACAGGAGAATCTGAATCGATGCAGAATGAAGACCTGTTAGTGGCGAACTGTGATGTTGCGATTGACATGAAGATTGGCAATAATCTAAGTAAGTTAGCAAGAATTGTTGTTGTAGCCGATCAGCTGCAATGGAATATTCTCAGTATTTTCGTCTGCTCGAGTGGTTGTCAAGGATTCCTGACGCCTAAACTACTAAGAATCTCTTCGAAGTGTTCAATGACTACTACGAGTCCATAGAGTCCAAGAGTCACACTTGTGAAATCCATGCAATGCTATGAATAAACTATATTCATAAGACAAGAAATGATGACATGCATAAATAAGAGTCACACCAAGAATGATTAAAAGAGATTTCGAGATCGAATGTTCAGTCTCGAAGTCGGCAGCGAATCCAGCGTGGGCTTCTGCTGAATCTCTCTTCTCTTCTCGTTCTCTATGCCCGAGGGCACGCTCCGCCCCTTCACACTCACGCTCTAACGCCGCGACGAGAGAACAACTCAAAGCGGAAACGCGAAGGAAGGGGTCTTTCCGGCTAGAAGCTAGATGTAGGGAAGGACTCGTCTCGCGTGCTGCATCGATTTGGAAGGAGGGGGGCGAAGAACTCGTGTCCTCTAGAAAAGAGGAAAAGAGAGCGAGGCCTCTCCCTCTCGCTCAGTCCTTCGAACCAATCTCCCTACTCCCTATCCCCCATTGTTCGATCTTGCCCGCTGAGTTTAATCCATTCCTCGTCTCTCGCGTTGTGGTGTCACTTCACCATTCGTAACATGTCGTAACTTCAGTTGCCTACTCCAACTCTACTGTGAATCATCAAAAATGCTACTAATAATTCAAAAAAGAATCAACTGCTGCCGAAGAAGGATTGCGCCAGTCTTCACAGTGTAATATCTCGATTTTCTTGGTTTTTCTATCCAATTTCGCTTCAGGGATTCGGTAAAGGTCGCTCTACCATACGGTGATAGGAGCATACTATATCCATACCAAGGGTATCTATGAAAACATCGATCTCTATGACTATTGAAGTGAATAAATGATTTGATTCACTTGCGTGTTCTCAACATCAGAATACGAACAAAAATTGGGAAGGGGATGATTATTTTATGCAAACTGAGTGTCATTTCCATGCAATTTCCAACTAGTCACCGACTGATCCGCGTCCTTCATTTTTCGGGGAGATGCTCCGTTTCTTGCAAACACCGACGAGAAGAAAAGAAGGAGAACGAGGGACCTTCTACACTCCCGAGGGCACGCTCCGCCCCTGCCTCCCCGCGCTCTAATGCCGGGATGAGGGATGGCTACTACACTTTCTCTCTCGCCACGCTCCATCGATTCCGGGGAGGTGCAGAGACCGAATGTCCACTCGCAGGGAGAGTTGAGTACCAGCTGCAGATCCGATAACGTTCCTCGTACAGCGAAATGCCTTAGTCACGCGCTACTCTTGGAAGTAGAAAGAAAGGGAGGCGAAAGCCCCAGGGAAGAAGCGAGAAAGAAGAATGGGGCGGACAGATGGTCATTTCGCTCTCGCTAGCATTCTATCGACCCCATGCGAGGGAAAGCAGCGAAAAGACAATTCCTTCACCTCTCTCTTCCATCGTCATTCCCATTTTTCCAGTTCAGCTATCTGTTATTGTTTTTTATTCCTTGCTTGTTCGACTCATTTTTTTTTGATACAATGACATTTCCATTTCATTGTATCAATCTTGGATTCCAGTTGTCTACTTCAACTCACCAACTTATGCGACTATTCGAAGCCGAAAAACTCAGGTACGTCGGCATTTTTGGCTGTAAATTCAGAACATTTTCGATGTAGCATTGTTGTTTCCTTAATTCAGGCGCTCCATCACTTCAGTTCAGTTCGAGTACAATGTCGCTCCGAATGATGGGACAAACTGAGATCAAATTAGAAATTTGAATATTGCTTCGGGAATGCAGTTATCTATCGATGGATCATGATCGGAGTGCGAGCAATAACCTAGAAGGACGACTCTAGGGTCTTATGAGCATTGGATCAATAAAGTATTTCATCAGTACTTCGACCATTTGAATGAAAACCAATAAAGCTTACTTGAATGTGAACCATATTGTGAATAATAGTGGTCATGAACACGACAATCTCGGTGAAAGAATAGCAACGGCCAGTTTGCCACCCTCTCCTCTTTCCGATTACACTGGGTTGGTCAGCTGTGAGCGAGCAACGCAACGAGAGAAGAAGAGGGAGAGAGGGAAAAGAAAGAAATGCCCCTCACTCCCCTCACAGAAAGGAGTGGAAACTGGCTCTTGGCCACTCGTATTGAACGCGCGCTTATTCGATTCTTTTCATCTGCTATGCCTACGGTTTGCATTATTGTTGTGATTTCAGTTGCCTACTTCAACTCTTTTTCTGCAAGCGATCAGTAATGTGATCTTCCATATTTTTGAATAGAGTTATATTCTCAACCAAGAATCGGCCTGATTCAAGGAGTGAATTCGTTCATAACAAGGTATAGTCCAATCTGCTGTCGTTATCACCAACTTCTCTTGTTTCAGCCAGCATGTCATGGTCGGACTCCCTTACGGTGAACGGAACTAATTACATTAGAACAACGGGGATCTACGAAACCATAAGGATGTATGACTTTTGAAGGAAATAAATATTTGGATGCGCTTGTCTCAATGGTACATGAAAACAGAACGAAAAAATTATGAATATTTGGTGGGAAGAGAGTAAAGTCGTGAATCGCATTCCCATCTCTCTTCTGTCCGCTTGTTCCCCACCCGAGGGCACGCTCCGCCTCTCTTCCGCTCGCGCTCTGACACGGACGAGAGAAGAAGAAGAAGGGAGAATCACACTCGGCCCTCTCTCTCCTTCGCTTCGGCTCGTCTCTCTGTTTATCTGTCCGAGGGCATGCTCCGCCCTTCTCCCGCTCGCGCTCTGACACGGACGAGAGAGAGGGAGAGAGAGAAGAGAGAAGTGTGACCAGACGAGGAAGTAAGGGCTCGCTCCGCCTCTAACAGGCGCGCGCTCTAATGCCGACGAGGGAGAGCGTAGCAGAGAAATATAGAGAAGAGTGAAATGAGTGGAAGGACCCTTCCCTCTCTCTTTCTCTCTTCGCTCTCTATTGATCTCCAGCGTTGGCTTTGTCCCTCACTCTTTTGTGTTCTGTTGCTGTTTTGTTGTGTTTTTAATATCAAAGCATTATTTCAGTTGCCTACCTCAACTCACCAAATGATCGAATCAAATGGCGAATACTATCCATCAGAAATGTGAAGTGAGTCAGGTATTCTGTTGCTATTTTCATTCGTTGACCTAATTGAATCTCGTTTAGAGGAAGATCAATCGCCTGAGGTCGTAAAGAGAGAGAGTAATGTTGGCAATCAATGATTTACTGTTCGCGGAAGTGGTCGGTAACTTTTCCTGGAAACAGAGATGCACAAATCATTTCATTTACTCAATGTGCAATGCAATTCAGCCCTTGTTGTATAACGATAAAAGCGATTAATGAATGCATAAACGAACTTCGCATGGCATGTCAAGTACACAATATGACAAAGAGCATCTATTCGAGAAAGTACGGGCATCGTTCAGTTCCTCCGTTGCTGTTCACTTCAGAGTAAGAAGAGAAGAGAAGGGGAATGAAGAGGAAAACAGAATCTATTTTCCCTTCCATTGAAATGACCAGGCAGTGAGAGAACGAACCAGGGTATAGATAATGAGGAGAAGGGAGAAATAAGGGGAAGAGAGGAATGGACCACTCACTCCTTCCTTGCGTTGTGACACACGCATCATTCCCTTCTCTGACCCACTCTGTGTCTCATTTTAATAATTTGTTCAATCGTGCTCACTGCATGACATCCATTTTCAGTTGTCTACGCCAACTCAACTGCTCCGCCGAATATAAATGCCTTGTGACATACACAAAAGTGAGTAATCCAGCTGTTCTCACTATTTACAATAATTCAGTATTGGAACACTCTGCGGATTGTATCGAAGTGCATGATAATCGATTGCATTCTATTCTATTGCCGACTCCGCTCTGGGAAAAAAAATCAGTCAGCTGAACATGCGACGTCTTCGTAAAGATCATGGGTCATGTCGTTGAAGAACGTCATAAATTTGCTGAATACATATGTGGTTGATTGGCTTGCACATGAATAAACACTCGTATTTGCAAAAAAAAAAACAGAAAGATACCGTGGTGGTACCATGCCACACCGAATCTTTCCATCTCTCTCGAAAATTGAGGCTCGGAAAGGAATTAGAGAGGGTGGATGATACTTCCATTGCATCGTACACATAGGAGTGACCAAGCCAGTGATAGATGCAGGGAGCATGAAGAGACGGAACGAAGACATGGGGAGAAAGGAGAAAAGGGAGGGAGGAGGAAGGGCTCACTCCACATATCTTTCTCTTTCTTGCAGCCTCTTCGAATATCGGTGTATACTTTTTTCCCTTTCGCTCCACTCGTCCGATTACGCTGCTACGAATTGGTCAGCAGAAAGTGAGAGTGGAGGAAAAGGAGAGAGGAAGAGGAAGAGGCAGAGATAGAAAGATGGCCACTCTCAAGAGAGACGCCTTGCTTTGTGTGCTCTTATTACGATTAGTTTGAAGGTTTCAGCGCAATTTCTTTCGTTTTCTGTCGCGATTAGCATTGAAATTCCTTTATTTTCAAAACTTCTCCAGTTGCCTACTCCAACTCGACTGATAAAATGGATAGCTCACATTATTCAATTACGAAGTGGGTTAAATCTTAGAAAAAAATCTAAACCGGAAGCATTCAACCATTGCCAGGCTATTGTCTCATCTGGTACGAAGGGCTGTATGACAAGATCTTCATTGTCCGGGGCATCAGACCCATACAATCCAAAGTTTGCAATCATTACATCCGTCCAGAGCACATGTTTTGAAGAAGGACCGCTCGCTCCCATTTCTCGGAATAAGGCATGCAATTCGCCAAGAATCCATCGGATCAACTGTACTTGAGTACAGATTTCGAAGAAGAGAAGCAGTTTATGATTTGCGAATAAAGTTGTTGTATGGTGACTTTTGTCTTCTTGCATACGAGCACAGAGAGAAATTCGAGTGAAATCAAACGAGAGTAATGAATGTTTACGATTCACCCAACCTCGATAGAAGGGATTGGTAGGCTATGAAAACGAGGAAAGGGAAAAGTGCACCTCATCTCCTTGTCATACACTGCCTCCGCGATCTTGAACCACTTTGCCCTGATTATCTCACTCGATTTGTTTCAATTTCTCGATTATTGCTGCTGCCTACATCAGCTAGTTGGGGCCAGCTAGGCTCAACATAGGTTGGGGTGTGAACTTCGTTGTTTGGCACACCTTTGTTCGTCAATTCCTAAGTTTACTTTGTTCCTAATTATTCGCATTAACCATTTACCTAGATTTTTGTATTTTTATTTTGCATGCGTGAGCAGTGTCCTGCCGAAATTATCAAACCAGGACGAATTAGAGTGCATGCGGTGAAACTCATATTT
>LS508409.1:196797-207169 GCA_900490845.1 Pristionchus japonicus | reverse complement strand
CGGTGGGGTACGGCCGGGTTGCTTATCGAGAACTGACTTTATTTCAACTTGGCGGCACGTTTTCGGGGATTTCTCCAAACACTATTTTTTAATTTCTTTTTAATTGACACAGGAGTGAGAAGAGTGGTTGCTCTATAGATTGAGCAAATAAAAAGTTGTACCAAAGCAGACGATTTTTCGAGATATTTTCTATTTTACTATAAAATCCTTGATTTTTCGATTTTTCTCGATGAGTAGGAAATCGATCGACATGAAACTTGGCATGCATCATCATAGTAGTAGTGCGCGTTATTTGCGCTATCACCCGTTTCGAACGATTTCGAAAGAACAAACCAGGTTGAATTAGGTTTCATTTTTAAAATCGATTCTATTTGGCGAGGAGCGAACCAGAACACTAAATCAGCTAGTGCTGAGCTACACTCGAGGAGTACAACCAGCTGACACATTTTGAAGGAATTTCATTTTCCCCTAGTGCCAAGGGTCCCAGCCAACTAGTTCCACTGACTCAGAAAGTGGCTCTGAAAATCATAAACGTGAAACCTCGACTCGACTGGCTCGAGCTCCTGGAATATGATCATCTAGATTGTTTTTTTAATACAAAAGAAGGAACTAAGATCACTAGCGTAAGATTACAGATGATTATACTTTGGAAGAATTGTGAAACATAAACACTGATCAGAGATATTCAAATCACTGACCGGAAGCTGAATCTCACGTCAGGCTATTAAAATATTTAGAATTGTTGTAGAAGGTACGTTCGTCCCAATGCGCCATGCCAGATAATTCCGCTTTTGAGAGACTGGTGAAGCCGAAAAGTCATCAAGGAGTGCAAACATGGCATCAACCAACGTCTTGAGAGTAGGCGCATGAATAGACAAAACAGAACAGATGAAAGCCCTCCGTCGGTAGATCCTCCACTTTTAAATTTCTAAAATTACGCGCATCAAGTACTAATTGCACTATTTCAGGAGCTCAAGATTTTGGTTTATTGGTGAAACATCAAGTACATCTCCGAAACGCTGCGGTGATTCAAACATAAGACAAGCCAACCTGCAGTTGCGTCTTGAGCGACGAATATGCCGACGAATCCACAAAGCAGAACAGATGGAAGTCCATCGTCGTCAGATCAATTGCCGCCAGTCCGATCTGGCCTCGCGCCGCAGATCGACCCTCGATTATCGCTGAAAGTGAGTTGCTTGAAACCAATTGGAACTTCCAATTTGGAAGGCCCAAGATCGTGCATTCCAATACAGCTTCGCACTATCAAACACTTTGTGCTTACTTTTATTGTTAGCGAAATCGCTGGGTCTACGAGATTGTAATAGGACATACTAGCGATGGTTATGCTAAATGTGAAACGCAATGGTAAGGTGAACAAAAATATGAGTAAGGTCAATAGCGGCCCGAATGAGATATGTTGACTGTGACACTTTACTACAACTTGTGCTTTGCACTAGTATATTTCCGATTTTCTCCTAAACTAGTTAGGAAACTCACACGCGAAGACGGGCGAGACGCAGTTGGACGCAGAAACCGAAGTGTTCGTCGTCCTAGAAGCATTCTTGCCTGGAATTCGAACTTATTGATAGGCTCGGCTCGACTCTTCGTCTCTTTGTTCTCACGCCCCAGGCAAACTTCACTTTTCTTTCTCGGTTCTTGCCTGGAATACAAGTGGATTTCGCAGCGCACAAATAGGTCAAATCCGAAGAGAGAGTGATGGTGCAATATCGTCTTTTTTCTGCTGGATGAAACCACCCAATAAATCGTAAGCACAGAAAAGCAAGTTGATTTCGTATTACATGGATAGATCACACTCGAAGTGCAAGTGATGGTTCAATATTTCCTCATCCACCCAACAATCAATACAGCAAGAGATCAAATTCGGGTACCCGCCTTAATATTACGCACAATTTCGAGAAATGATCATGTTTTCACTACTTCGCAAACAGTTCAGCAAGTAAGAAGCGATAGCCTGTGAAATGGAGAGACAGCTAATTTAGAAACCCGTTCTCACCTCGTCTCGGCGCCGATCTGCCCGACGAGAGGGTGCGCGAGACGCCCGGGAAGCGACTAGCGGAGGAGGTGTTCATACCTGCCAATAAAATGAACGGTTATTAAGCTAATGGAGCAGTGCGTATCAAAATCGCCATGCAAACACCGAAACTTTTCTACAAGACTTTGTCTTTTTTTGCCAAAACCAAACTCTTCCTGTTCCTCGTGTTACTCTTCCTCACTCCTTTCACTTGCCCATCATCATAAAATACCAGATAGGCCGATTCATAACCTCATTCTTCCTGCAGAAGAAGACAAAGAATGACACCACATCTTCTTTATTGCGAGTTATGGACAAAGAAACCAATAGTGGAATGAAATGGGTGTCATTAAAGATCCAAAAGTTTCAAGAATTATGAGAACCGAATTCAACAAGGGCTAATTCAATAGGAGAAATGGTGAATAAAAACAAGAAATATTGTACTGGTTTGGAAAACGCGTAATCTTACAAGACGCGTAAAACAATGCAGCCAATAGCAACAATGAACCAGGCAATATTGATGGATACCAGACAAAGAGGAAAAAGAGCATGTGAACAGAGAAGATATTTCGGTTACAGAAAGGAGTCTGAACTGAGGTGAAATGAACGAAGATATGTAAGATCAACGACAATTGAGATGAGATCGGAGACATCATAGATCAGGTAAATGAGAAGAAAAGATCAAACAGAGGGACACAAAACCGACAAGTAACGAATGCATTAAAAATCAAGAAAAACAACGGGCGATTGAATTGAGAGCATTCTCTAAAAAATCAACTTCAACGAATAAGAGACAACTGAAGTACTAATCTCAAAGATCAGTGATCAAAGACCAACAATCAACTGAATCTCAAGATCGACTATGGGCGATCAAATTGAGGGTAGACAAAGATCAAAGATCAAGGATCAGAGATCAGAAATCACTGATCGCCCTCGGGGGCGGAGGCCTCCGACGATGACGACGAAGAGTCTGAGAGACGACGAGACGTCGCGCGGCTGCAATTAGTTGTTTTTTTTACAACTCGCGAATCTAATGGTGTCAATCTTCTCATAAGAAACTTAACCTCTCTCTGAACCATCAAATCACCCAGAGAAAGTTTTTTGTATGAGCCTAAAACCGATACTAACATAAACTGCTCTAACACTCCGCTCTTGGCAACCTCCAGCAACCACAAGCCTCCCGGTTGCACCTATTCTCACATTATAGGGTTCCCACCCCATCGTTATACAAAATAGAGAGCCAGGCTGCATGCAGAAGTGAGAGAGCTCCTCACCCTGTCGCTGCTGCATCTGCAGCAGCTGCAGCTCCTGCAGCAGTGGACGCAGCCGCAGCGAGCACGGGCATGCTGGAATGTGGATACGGAATACAGATGCAGGAAAAGGCAGACGCATTCCACATCGAGCGGTTTTCCTGTTTCCATGCTAGACAGACTCCAGCTGTACTCACTGCGTTCTACTGGGCCACAAGAATGCTGATGAGCAGAGATGTAGATAATAGTTGTGATGCAAATGGCCTGCTAGTTATCATTTGGCGCACCGCTCACTACCTTTATATCCGCCTGATGTTCCAAAGTCAACATGCTCGTACAAGCTTTACAAAATCGGGAAGCATTCAAGCCTACTGTTAGCCTGTTTCCTGCAGCCGATTTGCCCTTCATTGCCAGGTTGCCCTCACTCACCCAGTCAGGTCCTGATCCGCAGCCGCTCCCCCTGCTGCCGCTGCCCCTCCTCCTCCATCTCCTCCTCCTCCCGGCCTTCTAATGTAGCGCTGAATGAGCTCCATGTTCAGCCTTCTGCAAATTATCATGCTTTGAATCTATTGATTCAGTATGCCAAGCAGTTGTTGCTCAGCATTGTCGCTAACATGCACCCGAAGTTCACCAAACCATCTTCATGCATGCAATAGTGCACTGCAACCACTCCACAATCTCGTCACTCACTCCTCATGCTCTCTCGCCGGTCAGACAAAACTAGAGAGCATAGAAAAGTAAGAGGCCGTAAATTTTTCGTTCAAACCAGACCGCCACCACTCTTCAATCTCGTCATTCACTAATCCACCTTGCCTTAGATCTCGTTCATAATCGATTCAACACTTCTTTAATATCCCCGCTCAACTTGTTCAACAATTTTTGCTTCATCGATGTAGTCTCCAATTCTCCACGAAACCATTTGAGATCGTATACTTCAACAAGGAATCACCTTTTGTTCCCAATAACTAATTTTCACGTGCACGTGCTACCCCAATGCTACTTCTCCTTGCTAGATCGCTGGATCCGCAGCTTCCTCTCAATTTTCGAAACATCGTCATCATACATTGCACAAGCGAACCCTCGTTACCATGCAAGTAGAACCACCCATTGAAGGATTGACCACTCACCCAGTCCGACCCCGATCCGCAGCGTCTCTCCCTCTTGCTGCAGCTGCCTCTCCCTCTCCTTGTGCTGCAGCAGCCGCAGCTGCCGCCCCTCCATCCTCTCCCCTTACTCCACCTGCTCCCGGCTGTCTAATGTAGCCCTGCAGGAGCCCCCAGTTCAGCATTCTGCAAGTGCATGCTTTTGTTATTTTGGATGCATTCACGTCCGACCAGCAATTTCTGTAGTGATCGCGCACTGTCATTACCACCTGCACCAATGAATCACCGGGATCGTTTTCCTTCTAGAAACGCGTTGCCGATGCCATTTGCGAGATACGCCACTGCTCCTACTCAATAGCATCATTCAACCATCCATGCTTTGACAGCCAACATGCACATTCCCGCTTCAGCACTCCTTCTAGACCCATGCTATACACATTGCTCAATGCATTCTCCTTCGAGTTTGAGAAAAATTTGACCACACACTCAATAGCCTACAACGCCGTGTGAATAGCTCACAAAATGAGTTATCTCCAATGAATCAATCAATAATCCCTTCCCATCAATCAATAACCGTACCTCGCTGGCTGTCCGTTGGCTGGTCTCGCGCGGACGACGGGCGCGCTGGAAAGTAAATGCTGATTAGCCAATCAATCAATAAACCCTGATCATGCCATTTCGTCATCCCCAGATATAATACCTAGGAGAGTATATGGTCGTTGATAGACAACCGATACCATGGAAACTGAGACAAGCAACGGCCCACCCAAAGTGATACTCAATTGAAGTATGGGAATGTATGGAAATTGTGGTTATTGGAATGGAGAGAGAGGTGATTAGATTGTGTTTTAACACGTGAACTACTCCACTCGCACTATTCCTTGAGATGATCGCCATGTTTCATCATCACGCGCACAACCAGTTCACCGGGATGAATTCAACGCAGAAACTGCTATTGAACTACGCTTGAATTATCGCCCTTTTCATGACATTCTTCAAATTTTCTGGCTGTTCTTATTCGCGCCACAGCAAATGCTCTAGTATGACTACATTCTATTCCATCAATGAGACGAGTTTCGCTAACTTCCAAACATATCTCACCCTCTCATCTTTCCCCTCTCCGTTTCGCAAACCATCAGCGAAATTCCCGAACAAATCCATAATTGCGTCTAGCCCATTCCTCACCACATCAGATGCACTTAATTTATGAACACCCTCACATTCAATATCATAGCTCTCTGACAATTGAAATATCAAATAGAACGAGAAACCCATCTCCACTTACCCTCTCATCGCCGCTCCTCCTACAGGTTGCTGCCCATAAGGGACTGTGATTGTCGTTACCTCATTCACTGCTACTTCCCCTACAGCCTCTCGCTACGCAAGACCTAGTATAGGCTATAGTTACACAGTACGGACTATAGTTCGCCTAGGAGACAATATCGCCCTTCCATTTCCACTCACCCTCTCATCGTCGCTGCTCCCTCTCCGCCTCCGCCTGCCTTTCTGTCCACTGGAGGCTGCGCTCTGAAACATTTGATTACTTTTGTCATTTCCCCTTCTTGATACCCAGCCGCTACTCGCTTCATCATCGGCTCAAGTATGACGGCAATTTGTTCGGACAATATCATGATATTCCCGACCAACCCCACCACTTCTCGCTACAGAAATTGCTCTAGTACCTCAGAATATTTGCCAACCAATAACTTCGCGATAGAAGGTGCGACAAACCATCACATCATCTCAGCTCCCCCCCCCCATGCAGCTGCTCTTCACTTGCCTCTAACTTTCCATCTTAGTCTCAACTAGATACCCTGCTACTACTCGCTTCACCTGCCCTATGTACTACATTCATGGAAAACCCGTCGTTCAATAACAATCTGGGTTTGTCTGGTAAAGAAGACGCTCCAATATCTCATCAATTTGGTTCACTCACCCTCTTCCCATCCCAGCTCCTCCTCCTTCATTCAGGCTGCTGCCCGTCGCCGGCTGCATCGGCGATCTGCAATTAGCATATTAATTGAATAATTAATTAATTACCCAGTTAATTAGTAACTAATTTCCCAACTACGACATCATCCTAATCAGTCACACGAAGCTTCTGGCTTCAACACCCCTACTACCTGGTCAGACTTCTCTCCGGTCGATGGTCTTCTCTTGAGAAGTTGGGAAAAAATATTTACAAAAATCTCGCGACTGCACTATCACCCACTGTCGTTCCCACAGGTTTTGGCTAATCTCATGGCTACCGTACTCCCGCCTACCGTAACCATGTGTCTACCGTATCCCCCTCACAAACCTCGCCACTGCTCCTCCTCCGCTCGTCGACGCCTGTAGGTTTCTGAGCGGAGTGGCGATGCGGTTGTCCGGACGCTGGTTCGCCTGCGAATTCAATCGATATTACCGTACTCCTTTCAGGCCGAATCGATCGAACAAATTCCACTTGCTCCTCTACCGTATCAACCGTCTACCGTATACCTCCTGGCGATTGATCGGCTGGCGGGGAGCCGCGGGGCCCTGGGGCGCTCGCAGCACACTGGGCGCGGATGCGGATGCTGTAGCGCGTCCGCCCTGACATGGATTACAGTAAGATTACGGTAATCAATTCAAACTCGGCGAAAACCTAGGAAAAACCCAAACGGAAATTTTGTCCATTGGAAACTGCTATGATTCAATCAAAAGACGGATATCTAAAGATCAAAGATCAAGCTTCATGGATCAAAACACGCCAACTCACTCTGCTGGTGCTTGCACCCACGTTGTGCGCCAAGTGGTTGTTCGGGGGAACCTGAAAATGAGATGCGTGGTTCGAAAATCGATTCTATTCGTAGAGCAATTGCACTCCAGCTAACACACTGTTTCACCAGTTTGCATGCTTTTTCGCATTTATCCCCAACAATCCGGCTGCTCTTTTTACTCCTTCTTCCTCCTTTTCTTCGAAAAACCCTCTCCTTGTAATCAACCCCCACTTTTCCGATGGTTTAGGCTCCTTTTCCATTCCCGTTCCTCAAATCCCTCATCATCTGCCTCTCCAGCAGCTTTTGCTTTGTTTTTACACAATTCTTTCATTGTCTCCGGCCAACCCCTCTCCGACCATTCAACGCCCTCGTTTCTCTATCGATCGGCCCCAGTGACATTCCCGTTCCTCACCGCGCCGATCCTCTGATTCTCGTCCCTCTGCCTCGCCTTGACCAGCGTCTCCCAGCGAGTGCGCAGGGCGGACAGCGGCGGTGCGCACTTCGTCGAGCGGAGCTGCAATGGATGAGTTGCATTTTCCCATCAACTTTTGGAAAATGATTCCTGTGCTGTTTGAGCGACGAGCGTCTACAGCGATAAAATCCAAGCTAATCACAGATCCCTATCCCAGCTAGGAAACTGATGTACCAGTGAATAGTGTGCATGTACTCACATGTCAGATAGATCCAAATCTTGATTGATAAAGAGGAACGCTTGCACAGATAGAGCCCATACGCAGCGCGAAATCGCCGATCGTCGTACTCGTTCTTACCCATTCATTAGCGAGCTCATGAACGTGTCTAGAGTCCCGCCCCTTCCACTCACCTGCCCATCCCATCTCTCGCCCGTCCTGATCTCGTAGTTGGCCGCGTATGTCGCCACAGCCTGCTGCAAAATTGATTTTTGTAGACATTTTAAAATATTTAAATTTAAATTATTATTTCAAATTTGCAACAAAATCAACATCCTCGTGGGCCATTCAACGATTGAACCACCTATGAAGCACTAGTGTAGAGAAAATTGAACTTCGTACCATAACCCTCCCAATCAAGAACTTAAAATACCGTAAACTGGTCCATATTAGGCGGTAGGGATCACTAGCACTGCCACAACTCTCCCCACCATTCAATGGGCACCGTAACACACCGTAATCCCAGCATACCAATCGCCAACTGACCAATCCCTTGCACTCGCTGACCGTTCTGCTAGGTGGCCACGATAAGGGTGCCACTACCGTAACCCTACCATGACCTGCACCACGGCAAATCAATAGCCACCGTAACCTTCGTAATCGCCAACTGACCAATCCCTTGCACTCGCTGCAGGTGATTTACTGCTTATAATTTAACAGCCGATCAATAACTACCGTAATCTACCGTACTCCTCCCTGGTAATCGCGAACTGACCAATCCCTTGCACTCGCTGCAGGTGATCTTCTGCTCAGCGGCCACGATCATCGAGCGGTGCGTGCACAGCGAGGGAGTGGCGTACTTGGTCTGAGAATGTAACCAATTGCAAATAATTAATTAATTAATGAGTGTTAATTACTGGATAATTAATCAACGAAGCTATCGGCTAATAAATGGAATCTACGAGTTGAAAGCGGTGCGTGCGGAAATACGAGACGCTTTGTTCACCCGCTATTTTCGCGCAACCTCTTTCACATAACCATTAAAGGAAAAACCAACATTGATCCTTCGTCTCCTACTCTCCTAGTTAGACCACAATGTATTTACAAGGAAGCTGAGTCGTGACATTAGTGTTAAGCCTTACGGTGTAAGACTCACCGGTGTCATATCGAAGACGATCTTGTGACACTCCAGGTCGATTGGCTGGAAGTGCAGCTGGTTGGCGGGGAGCACTCCGATGTACTTCCATGCGTCCGGCTGGAGAAATCGATATTCGATAATCAATCGATACTACCGTATCCCTGCTTCGTCCTACAGTACACTAATCACCTAACCGATTCTGCCGAACCTCGGGCGACCCTTCAATGCATCATGCCACCGTATTCCTACTGGACGCCGATGTAGACCTCTAATGCTTCCCGATCGATACTACCGTACCTCGGGTCTCTCGCCGGAATAGAAACCCCGTCGGGCATTGAAATTTAGTCTGCCGTATTCCTACTACCGTACCTCGGGTCTCCTGCCGGGATAGAATCCGGTCGGGCATCGTCCCCTCATACCGTTATGCTACCGTATTCCTACTACCGTACCTCGGGTCTCCGGCCGGGATGGAATCCGGTTGGGCACCGTCCCCTCATACCGTTATGCTACCGTATTCCTACTACCGTACCCCTCTACCGTACCTCGGGTCTCCGGCCGGGATAGAATCCGGTCGGGCACCGTCCCCTCATACCGTTATGCTACCGTATTCCTACTACCGTACCCCTCTACCGTACCTCGGGTCTCCTGCCGGGATAGAATCCGGTCGGGCATCGTCCCCTCATGAAGTGGTTGTAGATGTCGACGCCGTTCGTGCTGCCCAGCTCGCACTCCTTACAGAAGTAGAAGAGCGTCACGCCGTGCTTCGAACTGAAAGAGTGCAGTATCGAAACTAGAATCTAGTTTCGAGTATTCATGGCATAGTGATTTTTATCGACTATCTGCCTCTACAAGTCCTTGTGAAATGGAGGCAAAATAGAACTCGCCCGAATTATGCAAAACTTTCCATCCTCCTAACATTTTTTCCTTCCGCTTACCCAACAGCTCATGATCACATGTAGTGGATAGTTCAAGTGATCTATCATCGCTAGTACGTGAAACTCACAAGTCGGAAACGCTTCCTCACTGGCAAAAAGCAGTCTTTCCTACTCATTCTTTTCGATTCAAACTCCAGGCACCTTTTCGCAACGGCCACACTACTTGACCGTCATCAAGCAAACTCTCGGATGTCACTCTGGGACGCTATAGAATATTCAAAGTATCAATCAAAACTGCAAATGAACCCCTTCCCAATCATCACTATCGTATTTCCCCCCGAACGCGCTTCTAGAGCTCCGACCCTGACCGCGTCAAGGGAGTACTTACTCACTTGCTGTGCTTGTGCAGATTGATCTCGTTATCGAAGACCACCTTGTCATCACTATCGTATTTCCCCCTCTAGACCTCCCACTCTGACCGCGTCAAGCAAATGCTGACTCACTTGCTGTGCTCGTGTAGATTGACCTCGTTGTCGAATACCACCTTGTCATCACCATCGTATTTTCCCCCTAACATGCTTCTAGACTTCCGACACTGATCGCATCA
>LS508409.1:172058-183418 GCA_900490845.1 Pristionchus japonicus | reverse complement strand
ACCGCCCCGCACCGGCGCAAGAACATAAAATGACTTAACCTGTGCCACATTGTAGTCCATGATCTCCCCTTTCTAACCGTTTTTTGAAAAAGTTTCTAGCATCATTTTGAGCCGATTTATGACGGTTTTAGTGAAGCATAGTGGGGGGTCGATACCCCTACCGTACCCACTTTGACCCACCGGTACTCGACGATGAGTGTCGATATGCAAATTCGGCCAACGCAGTTTGATAGAGCATAGTTCGAAGTACTTTTGAAATGTTTCATGGCTAGATTGAAGCAACTTTTTTCCTACTGCCGCTGACCCCCTTCAAATGGTCGATTCTCTCGCGATTCGCCTCATATTATCGGAAACATAACTACGCAACAATTGGGTTTCCCGTGTCCCGCACAACTAATAGCACTAGCGAAACGGACGAGCTACTAGTACACCATGCCATATTTGTGAGTATTTATTTTTACCAGTAGCAATCCTAGCGTAATTGAATCTGTTATCGCTCGCACGAGAAATACTAGTCATGAAGCATAGAACTTGCAAACACAACTATCTAGCGAATCGCCTGCCGTACACCTCTAGTGGGACCGCCTGATAGCGAGATAGAAACATGATTTAATCGGATTCTCTAACTTGTAAGTTAGAGCAACTATTCTTACCATATCTCGCTAGCAGAAAATATCATTGAGGAAATGTCATTTTTACTGATTATTCCTATAGGCGTCAAAATTAGGTCACAGATAGAAGAAGTGCGTCCCCGAACTACAATCGTGTCTCCTCACCAGATCGTATCCCTTCTTCTTCCCCTTCTGTTCTCCACCTCCACCTCCCATCACTCCTCCGAACGCGAAGTCCTCCGTGTTCGCGCGGTCCTTCCATCCACAGCGGGGAGCATGACTGAATTGAATGCGAATGTTGGGAAGAGAAGGCCGCATTCTGCTTTAGCAGACACAGGCACTAAATCGAAGTACATGAAATGCTCTTCTTTCTTGAATTATTTTTTGCGATGTATCATAAGAAGGATTCATTGAATTTGTCCACCACTCAAGCATCTAAACCACCACATGAAACATAAAGCGAGTGGATATTCGGCAGAAACAATAACTCTAAACGCGTAACAATTAATTAAGATACCGATTTACTGATTTATTAAGCAACTACCGTACCTCAGATTATCCGGGGGCGGGTGGATCCTCGCAGTATTGGACAGGTAATCCGCGAAGAAGGAGTTGTCGTTCACGTGCGACATCTGGTGCTGTCTGCAATTGATTATTGTATTTTTGAATTTCAATGTCGCGGATGCATTGACGATCTCGACACTCATTGCTTATGAATGGCCGTCGTAGCCGAAATTCAACGAGCAGTGTTTATTCAACTTTCGTAATCATCGAAATGCAGTACTTGAAAAGTCAAGCTAGGGATAGACCAATATTCGATAAATACCAAGACAATGGAAATACCGTATTTAATCAATACTTAGAATACCGTACTCGAGCAAGTAGTCCGTTGTGACTCTCGCGCCGCAAGCCTCGACGCCGCACACGATCGCGTTGTCCCTGTGGAACTGAAATGGGCGATAGTGAAATCGATCTCCGCGTTAGCCCTGTACTCTCTAATCCGCAACTCTTGCTTGAACACCATCAAACAATCGCTAAAGAAATGGACGATCATTTGATCAGCCAGTACTTGTCAACCATCATAGGTGCCCACGTCCGGGACGGGGTGCCTCAATTTGGGCCCCCCTCCCGCCCCGTCCCGGACCCTGGGCACCTATGCCAACCATAGTCTCAATCCTTCGCTATCGCATAGTCAAGAAGCCACGGTCACAGCTCGACAACCCGATTATCGTACAGTAAGCTCACCTGCATGTAGTGTTCGTTCGCCTCGGCCGGATCCTTGAAGGGCGCGGCGTCGCGGCAGTGCGTGCACGGGGCCTGATTAGGGTTATTGATTAATGAGCATAAAAAACAGAAATTGGTGGTTAAAGTATGGAAATTAGTGGTTAAAGTATCCAGCTAACATGAGAAACCCAGATTAAGCCCCACAAAAAGATGAATGCTTTCATCAAAGCCTTCCACTCATTGACATACCCTAACTAATAAACAAAAGTATTTAGAAAAGTAATCTCACCGTCGGGTCTCCGCCAGCCGTCGAATGGATAGAGAGACGCATTGTAGTCAGCTGCAATATTGAAAATTTAAGAAGCAGAGAACAACCTATTCAAACTGATCCCATATGAGGTATTTTCTACAGAACCACCACTAGCTGTGATACAATAATCGTCTATCTTTCTTTTTCACCTTCATCCAAAGGGGGGCGGACAAAACGGCAACGGACAAAACGGCAACGAGTCATAACTCGGTAGAGAGTTGACCTAGGGCGATCAATATTGTGTCATTGTTATCAGTAGAGGCATACGGTATTCACTACCGTAACCGTCGGGAATCGCGAACTGATTTTTTCCATCGAACCATGACCCGGGGGTCATGGTAAAATGTGTCGGAGGTCGACCAAAAGTTCCGTACGCCAAAATATGTTACAGTAACCGGGCATGTACAGTAACCAAAAATACAGTATCCCGGGAATCGCAAACTGACTTTTTTCAAAGTGCGAGATAATAATTTGATCTTTGGTTGGTTGTTCCTACCGTACCCAGACAAGTTACCGTAACCCGAGAAAACACAGTTCGGGAATCACCAACTGACTTTATTTACAAAATGCGTTTTAAAAATCGTATAAAGTCAGTTTGCGATTCCCTGATTACGGTATCTCGGGTTACGGTAACATGTCTGGGTACGGTAGGCACAACCAACCAAAGATCAAATTCCTATCACGCACTTTGAAAAAAAGTCAGTTTGCGATTCCCGGGATACTGTATTTTTGGTTACTGTACATGCCCGGTTACTGTAACATATTTTTGCGTACGGAACTTTTGGTCGACCTCCGACACATTTTACCATGACCCCCGGGTCATGGTTCGATGGAAAAAAATCAGTTCGCGATTCCCGACGGTTACGGTAGTGAAATACCGTATGCCTCTACTGATAACAATGATACAATATTGAACGCCCTAGGTCAACTCTCTACCGAGTTATGACTCGTTGCCGTTTTGTCCGTTGCCGTTTTGTCCGCCCCCCTCATCCAAACAGTGCAATTATCTACATTTTTCGATCCATTTCTGCTCTGTTCAAGGCCAAAAATAGCAGGGCACTCACATCCTGGGCCGGCCGGGCCGGGAAGTAGACCATCATCGTCAGCAGCCCGTCGTTGTTGTGGTGCGCCTGCAGGCAATCAATAGATAATCACGCCTTTTTCTAACCCGGCGCGTCTAGAGCACAACGGTTCTTTAGTAAACGTACGAAGAAGTTCTTGAGATATCCAATCTTGCCCGTCTCCTCTCCTCTGCTCTGCTCCAGCACCGTGTGCCAGCCGCAGTCCGCACAGCACAGCAGCATGCGACCGTGCGTCATCTTCAGCTGAAAACGGGTTTTATAGCCCTGCCTTAATCACGTTTCATCAACCTTTTAACCCTCGATGGTCAAGTGTAGCAGCGATATCTTGTCAAATGTAATTCTAAATAACACTCTCGGAACTCCATTCACGATGCAATATCAAAGAAATGTTTATTCCATGCTAAGTACAGTCTCGTTTTTTTCACAAATCAATCAATAGGATACCGTACCTCTCCCTCATTACCCTTCCACGCCGCTCTCCACCTCGTCCACGCGTCGCACTCCGTGTGCTGCTCGAGCAGCTGAGCCGCCTGAACATACGGTAGAATACGGTAAACGCGCCCTTATTGATCCACAGACGCTACAAGAAGATCATAAAACTATTTTTAAAATATAAACAAGAGCGAAATACAGTGGCATGAGATACATCAAAACGCAGTTATGCAAATTTAAATCCCAAAGTGCAAAGACGAATCCTCACCGTCTGGTACACCTCGCCGCACAGGTGGCAGGCGTAGCCGTGCAGCTGCCAGTGCTCTTGGAAGAAATGCTCCTGAAACGGAGATTAGCCACGCATCAAAAAGTTCCAACGACATCATTCTCAGAGACTTTCAAACTTCCTAGACCTAACCAGCCACTTTCAGGCACCATCGCCTCCTCTTACCTGAATCTCCTTCACGCTGCCCATCACGACCTTGTTCGCTTCCTCGTCCGCATCGCACAGCGGGCACTCGAGCAGGCCCGGGTCACCTGCAAATATACGATTAAAAACAACAGCAAAACCAACAACAAACCTCGGAAGGCGATGGTGAGGGAGGAGCGAGGGAAGCGGGCGTCCCGCTGGTGCTCCGCGAACTTCACTAGCGCCGCGAACGCGCCCAGGCACAGCTCCCTGATTATAACAATACTATTAACGATATATTAACGATGAATGTGTTATTTTCGCTCATTCCTTCATTGGTTTCGACTGCCGTAAGTTGATTAGAAAGAAGAAAAAACGGTTGTTGGACGGAAAACCCCAATCACTCACTCTTCAGTCGCATTCTTCACATTTAGCTTCGCTCTGACCGCGGTCAAGCGCGCGTACGTGTTCAGCCCGCCCTCGTACAGCCTGCAATTTATATTTGAGCCTTTGAAATAAATTTTATTAATAAAACATACTTTATTGTTAGCATTGCCGACAGCCGCCCCGGGATCGCACAACATGGACACCAACAATTGTACTTGTTTCCGGTGTGCGGTAGAGAGATTTATGCTCACGTTTACATTTATTTCAACCTACATTCTGTGAGTTTCAGGACAAAGTAAAGAAGAGCTCACGTCTGCTTGGCCATGGCAATATCCGCTTGCTGGCAGACCGCGCGCACCGCATCGTGTAGGGCTGTGCTGGTCGAGTCGGCGTTGACGATGACGTCCGTCGGGTCGAGCGCCTGATTAGTTAATTAGAAAATTAATTAATAATTAACATAAAGCCTTTGCGTTAGTGCATTCATTCATCAGAAACTTGTGCACTGCACGAAATGTTGGAATACAAACAAAAAGTCGCCCGCAGCAGTGCTTTCATTATAAACATCGTCACTGGAAATGAATAACTCACTGTATTCATGTGAAGTGCTGACCAGCCCTTCGTGTTTCTCGTTTCTCACTCCGTATTTGCAAATGCTCACCTTCAGCAGTGACTTCAGCGTCGAGAGCCCATCTGACTCGGTGAGGGAGAAAAGATGGAACTCCATGGTCGCAGGATTGGTCGCCGCCAGCCCGATGCGCAGCCTGCCGTCCGCAGTCGACTCGCCCTCCATTATCGCTGCAATGAGGGACTCGATATCGCTCGGCTCGTCAATCGTTCTACTAATTAGCTCCACAATCTTTGCTGTTTCACGAACAGTTTCTAGTTCATTTCGAATTTCGAAATTCGTACTCACACGCATAGACGGGCGCACGGGCTGCATCGTCGGGCGGAGCAGACGACTGCTTCTTCTTGCCTCCTTTGCCCCTTCCGGCCTTGGGCGTTGGCTGCGGAGCTGCCGCTGGAGCCGGTTTGCCACTGTGCAGCACGGTGACTATGTCGGCGAAGCGCGGCCTATTCGAGCTCATCACTGGAAGGCATAAATAAATAAATAAACGCGAAAAACAAGGGCAAAACGATGAAAAACGGCCGCGAAAGCTGCACAAAGTCGAGAATCGATTGGAGCGAGTACAGTACATGTCGAACAGATTGCGGGACCAAGCTTTGTATTAATTGATTTCTTAAAATATTTCAAGTCTATTTTTAGAGCAGAATGTTATCATGAGCTACGCAGGGGCTACATGGACCAAAATGCGCCGACATTACGATAAATCAGCCCCAAAATCATAACAATCAGCCATTGATAACTGCAGCGATAACGGCCATGGTCGAACAGTTTTGCCTCAGGCATCGCTGTTCTCGAGTTCAGCCTCAAATTTGTAAACGACGCGGTTTTTTCACGCCTAACTACTACCACTACCACTCTGGAGTGGGCTAGACAATCGCAAGCGTCACACAGATCTACCAGGGGGTTAGGAAATCGCCTGACGAAAACTTTACTCTTCACCGTTCATTCGCGCTACAATCATAAAGATCAAAGCAGTAATATAGAATGATCGTCTTCTGCGCCGTCTCTTCAAGCACGCCTCGTCTCTTCACAGGCCATACATTTCTTTCATCTTCCTTCATGAAAGAACAAACAGGACGGACAAAGTACGACACAAGACTGGACAAACTTGGACATCACTGTATGCCAGAACACCGTATCGATAGGAAATCGTGGAGTGACTTTATTACAACAATAGCGAACGTATGCACAGTGAAAGAACACCGAACAGCAATGGGCATATAATAGACAATAGACTCGGAATATTGATTAGATGCTACCGTAATACATAGGGAGGAGGACTACCGTATCCTAACGAGTATTGAGTTACGAATTGGCTGTTGAGAAATCGATAAACGCAGCGGGAAGAAGGGGTGCTCGAAAAAGTGAGGGGACCACGTAAACGGACTGTGTGAAGTATTCAAGATTAGAAAAGGGAAGCAGCTATCACTGATACAGAAGGAGTACGGTAGTAAGTAAGGCATAGTCTTCTTTTCAAATCACCATTTGATACAATGCACACTATATGCGAGGCATTTCTATACATAACACTTGGATGGATAATAGGGAACATGATTAGTCTACTGGAATGGGTTGAGGTTGTTGTTGGGAGGCGGGGCCGAGGGGGGCGGGGCCTGGCCGTGAGGGGGCGGAGCCTGTCCATACTGCGGCTGCGGCGGGTAGGGCGCGTACTGCGGCTGCTGCTGGTAGTTCGAATAGGCACCCGGGAACGTCGGGTACGGCGCAGCGATCGATGGCTGCAAAAGGGGAAGAGTGATGCTTGCGGATTCATGATCCATGATTTCGTGATAGCACTGGAGCAAGGCTCGAGGAAACTCTCACTGGCAAAACGGGAGAGTGACTCTTGCGGACTCATTCGATTTCGGAACACTACTGGAGCAAGGGACTCGAGGAAACTCTTCAGAATTCAATTCAACTTTTTTCCTAATAAAATGCACATTCAACGCGGTATTATCAAACAATTATTTCTCAACCTCGCATAAGACTCGTGAGACGCAAAACAGCCATCGCTTATCAAAATTTGAAATATTGGTGAACGGAGACAAAGCAAAAAAGGAAAACAAAGCTCACATTGTACTGGGGCTGGTAGTAGTTCGGCTGCTGGAACGGCTGCGGCTGCCCTGCAATCGATCGCCGATCAATATGTGTCGATCCTACCGTACCCCTCTCTCAATAATCAATACCGTACCCCCGCTCACCCGTCACACAACGACAGCCAACAATGACACTCTGGCTCGTGCATACTATCAGTGCGCAAACACTATACCGTAATAAAAAATCGATAAAGTAGAGATACACGCGTGTCACTACAGTATCCCTAATCGACATCTCCCTCGCTACCGTAATCTCACGGTAAGGACAATCAACAATGTCACTCTGGCAACTAGTGCAACTCACTACAGTATACAAAAATCAATATTGGTACCGTAACCTCCTCACCGTAGGGGTTCTGCTGCGGGTAGTAGGGCGGGGGCATCTGCTGGCCCATCTGCGGGGTGGGGTGCAGCACCTGCTGCGGCTGCTGCTGGTACTGCTGCGGCTGCGCGTACGCCGGGTTGAAGGGGTTCTGCTGCTGCTGCTGCTGCTGCTGAGGGGGAGGAGCAGCGTCTGCAACAATGAGGGAAACTTATGGAGAACGCTGTGCCGAAACTCTTCTGTCCTCATGCTACACCACGAATCCACCATGCAGGCATGACACGCGATGAAAATCATTTTAAACACAGCTTGAGATCGGTCTATCAATCTCGAAGCAATCATCACACTTCTATCCTCACGCCACATCACCAAATCACCGTGCCGGGAACACAACCAAAGAGCTGACGGAGTCGCGAACGGGATCAAACCAATCATTCCAGGATACAAATCAAGCAAATGTACATGCTCCACAACTTAGGATCCCATAGAACCAGCACCACTTTACGATGCGCAGGGGAGTGAGGGCATTTAATTGAAAATCGCACAAGCTTTTTGCCTCCGTCACTCTCCAATTTCTGACCAACCACTTGAGAGGTCAAGGATGAGAACCTCTTGTCGATTCATTGTCAGCCAAAGTATGTGAATGAAGCGCCGTGAATCGAATAGAGGCTTTCATCCCTCACATCGCCCCTCTACTCACACTGGGGTGCGGTGGTGCGCGGGGGTGCGATGGGCGACTCCTGCTGCTGCTGCATGCTGGGGGGCTGCTGCTGCGCACCTGCTGCAGAGGTCGTGCGGGGCGGAGGCGGACGAGGGGGCGCAGATGCGGCTGCAGAGGAGGCCGTAGCGTTGCCGGCACCCGCGTCACCTGAAGATATTGAAATCTCGACGAAAGTCCCACTCCTCCATTCATGTTTCTGACTACCTATAGCAAGATGGTATTTCCCTCAAAGCTAATGAATTCCCGTCAATTTTCTTGAAATATAAAAAAATCAACTATTTGTGCTGCTTGGAGTGCTCTCTTCCGTTGTTTTCCTCTAATATTCTAGTGTTTCCCTTACCAGCGACGATATTCTGCTGCACTTGTCTCATCAGGTCCTCCTTCTCGGTCTGGCGAGCGAACGAGAAATCGGAGATCTTCTGCTGCAGGCGCACCAGGATCGGCGTCAGGTCGTTGTAGAACTACGAATATTTCATTATTTATACAAATAATAAATACGAAAAATAATAGCAAAAATGCATTCTCCTTTAGAGAATTTCACTGCTACTTCAAAATCGGTTGTTCTATCGAATGAAGTGCTACTAATCTCGACAGCGCATTGCTCCTATATCATCTGCTCTGTAGCAAAAGATCTCCGACTCTCTAATAACGAGAAATCGGAGATCTTCTGCTGCAGGCGCACCAGGATCGGCGTCAGGTCGTTGTAGAACTGCGAATCGAGAAGTGATTTATTTAACAATAAGTTTGAATTAATCCAAATGCTTTGAACTTTTATTGGCAAAAGATGCTGAGGCAGTAGTGTTTTCCAATAATTCGTCTTGGTTTACAGCAGATTGTGAAACACGAGGGTACAAGTCCCTGTATAATATTTCCCTCCCTTCTCACCTTGGTGCCCTCCTCCAGGTTGCCCTTCAGCTCGAGGTACGCGTCGTGCGCCGTCGCAAGCATCTGGAGATAAGATGATTAATTAATTAAATATAACTAATTAATCGCCCGATTTATTACAACTAAAAACAGCAGGTCATGGCTATCCTTTCGTTCGCCGACTCTTGTTCCATGTGTTTCTCAAAGCCTGGTGCGATTTGAATGCGTTGATAAACTGACATTGTACAACAACAAAAAGCACAAAAAACCAAAATCCGACACAACCAACCTTGAGAATACGCTCCCTCTCCGCGCCGCCGCCCGTGTTCGACTTCTCCGCGCAGAACATCGTGTTCGTGCGCTGTAAAGATTGATTATCGATCGATTGAAATTGTCGATTGGTTGAAATTATCGATTGATTGAGAATATCGATTACCGCTTCTCGTTGTTGTCTACTGTAAACATTCGCGGAAGTATTTAGTGAGTCTTTAAACTATATTGCCAAGAGAAATTGATTTGTTTCGAAATAACCAGTATATCTGTTGATTTTGAAACATCAGAGTACAATGCCCTCGGCCACCTGCACTCATTAGAACTCGAAACTGTTTCTTCACGCGACGCGTCCAGCTCGCGTCGCGGTTTTCGAAATTACCTGGATATCAGCCAGCAGCGCCTCCTGCTTGCTCAGACTCTCGTTGACGCGCGCGACTGCAGGCCCGTAGATCTGGTCGATCTTCTCCTGCGAAGGAATTTATTGATCTCTTTTAATTCGTGAGGACACAGATGAGTGATCAAAAACATGCGACGCTCCGTATCCTTAAAACCCCTGCGAACCCGCAATTCTACTGGCCTTTTTCAGGTGATGGGACGGTTAGGAACTCGCGTTTAGGAACCCCAGAAAAAAATCTCTAGAGGTTGGCGATACGTTTCAGAGGATTTGGAAACTTTTTTGGTACAAGGTTCCTAAACGCGAGTTCCTAAACGTCGCATCACTTTTTTCACTCTGCTCATCGCTTTCTTACTCCCAATAATAATATTTTGAAAATGGCAAACTATGACTGATCGTAATCAAGCATCCTTTATCCATTTTACCACCCCTCTGAAACTCCAATGTTCCTTTCAAACTCTTTTCCCCTATCTCTCCCTAACCTTCGATATCTGCTCCTCGTTGAGCAGCTGGCTCTCTGCAAGCGCCTGCAGGAAGTCGCCTGCAAATATTACTAATTAGAACTACTTAATTAATCTTGATTAACGCTAATTTATATTGAAGGTTTCAATTATGGTTTGGTAGTTTGTTAGCAAAGGGGAAGAGGCAATAATCAAATGCCACGCCTATTGCTCTACTATAGCTCCTCCTCGACACACAAATATGGCTGCATTTCTGATCCTTTCAAAGAAGTGTTCTTCATATCGAACAAACAAAGTTTACCCTTTCTATACCTCTACCCTCCCCCCCCTTTTTAAAATCCAAACCAACTAAAAATCCCTTGGGCTGAAAACATGTTTGAATAGTAGCTTGATTTGCGAGCAAATAAAATAAAATAGTACATTTAGACCAGCTACTATTTTGACGGCGATAAAACCTTCGGAAATTAACTGGTCTAAATGCGCAATCTACTTTTATTTTGTTTATCTGTGCAAGGGGGCTGCCGCCCTCTTGAACCCCTCCCCCCGCACTTCATATTGAGAGAGACAGATTAACTCATCGCTTGAAATGTACGCATAGGCTGCAAAGGTGGGAACTTTATTGGGTGAAGAATGGCTCTGAGAGGCGCATTTAGACCAGTTAATTTTCGAAGGTTTTATCGCCGTCAAAATAGTAGCTGGTCTAAATGTACTATTTTATTTTATTTGCTCGCAAATCAAGCTACTATTCAAACATGTTTTCAGCCCAAGGGATTTCCGAAGGTTTTATTGATTCCGGGAACCGGAGAACGAAGGATCAAATAAGTTTCACGAAATAAAAGGAAATGCGCAAACCCCCTTTCATATATTGTGAGCTAATTCTGCGTTCAAATACTTTGAAGAGTTAGCGTGCTGAATGCTATTCAGTTGTTTCTTTACTGTGCAAGGGGGGCTCCGCCCCCCTTGACCCCCCCGCCAGGGGGCTCCGCCCCCTGGACCCCCGGTTAAGGCCACGTGGGTCCTGTGAGTTTACCTAGTAGTACCAGTATTGTATGCATGCGGAAAAACCGTCAGAGTCCGCGAGGACGAGCACAGGCGGCTGGGGGAGAGAATGAAGAGCGTAGAGGCGAGAAACTCACGCGTCAGACGCGTGAG
>LS508409.1:88059-147224 GCA_900490845.1 Pristionchus japonicus | reverse complement strand
TCTGAAGTTTTAAAAGCCCACAAATCAATTATTCTGCTCAATTACGAAAGGGGATCACAGTCAGACTTGTTTCCACTCAGAATCATATGTTCTGCGGTTCTTCGATGTTTACTTTTCCACACGCTAAAAACCGGTAGCAAAACAATCGAAAGTCTAATTAAAGCAATTACTGTTGGGTACGATACGTGGGTTGGTTCCATATTGACTATCACCCTTTGTTCTTCATTTCGGGCCCCCTCATCCCAAGCAGTGGCTCAAGTGCTCTAAGAAGTGAAATTCAGTCTACCATATCATCAAATTCGAGTTCACAAGGGTCGAAAACCTATAGGACGCTGAAATAACAGCAAAATGCGTTGTTTTTCGGTACTTTCTGAACGAAGATTCCCAGGAATCTTCGTTTTGAAGATTCATTTGAATCGATTCATTTGAATCCCTCGACCGCGCGATTCGACAAGGAATGATTCGAGATCCAATGAAAGATTCATTCTGCCAACTCTAATTGGTAATATCAATTGCTAAATGGGTAACGGTACCGAGAATATCGATTATTGATTCGTATACGGTAGCTTTTCGTTGTCAGACCCGCGACGAGGTGCAGGAGAAGTGGATGCGCAACCAGGTGCCGGTGATCGCGGCGACGATAGCCTTCGGCATGGGAATCGATAAACCAGACGTCAGGTATACGGTAGGAGCAAGGGGTTATGGTAGTCTAGAGGCAGGAAGCAGTGAAAATACGACGGACTGTGATATTCGTATGTCTACAAAGCCGAAATGTTTTGTGTTTCGACACGTTGAGATAAACCTGGAGTGGCCATTTACATGATACCTGTTTGACCTTCGAGTGAAAAAAATCAATTGATTCCAACATGCAGAAAATTTGCACGTGCGGACTCTGATTGCTGTGATCAATGAATAATAGAAAAAAATCTTTCGCAGATTCGTCATCCATTGGACGTGCCCATCGAGTCTGTCGGCGTACTATCAGGTGGGAATTTGAACATTTTCTTACTCGAATCAGCCTAAAAATGCTGCAAAAAGATCAAAGGTCTACTTTATCGACACTAAAACTGCATGAAAACGATGGAAATGTGATGCGAAAAAGCAGCAAAAGAGGAAGGTCCCGGGGAGATTTGAACTCCCGTCGCAGGATTCAGAGTCCTGAGTGCTAACCGCTACACCACGGGACCGGTGAGGGAGCGGGCGGAAAAGAGAGTGATCAAGGTGGAGAGAAGGAGCTTGTTCTCTAGAGATCGAGTGCTCTTGGATTGGACGAGTGCTTTTGACTTTCTCTCTCGTTTCAGGCCAATTCCTTAATTGGATTCTGTGATCAGAGCAAAGATAATCCGATGTCAGAAAAATACTATCATGTGAATGATGCCTGTCGTTAGGAATGTTTCGACTCGCTTGCTGATCGGTTCATTATGAGGAAACGTGGTCCTGAATGTAGACCAAGACATCCTCACAGGAGTCCGGCCGAAAGGGTCGTGATTCAAATCTAGAATCTTTCTTTTTTACGAGCTTCTGCACTCGATCAGTCCAGACGTATTCTACCATTCAAAAGACAATCTACAACTCTTCCTATTCGAGCGGGTCGCGACGCTCGCTTCCTGAGCCGTTCATTAGGAGGAAACCTTGTCGGAAAACGCAGATCTTGATTGAAAGAGTTGAATTCAGGAGTCGGGACGAGCGGGTCGCGACGGCAAGCGCAGCTACTGCCGCGTGTACTACAACAAGGGCGACCGCAACTTCTGCAACTTCCTCGTGACGAGAGAGCTGAACATGCTCAAGGTATGTTGTAGTGTGGAGCACGAAAGAAACATGGTGGATGCATTTTCCAATTCACGCCTAGTTGATATTGTTCCGCAGTAGAGTTTGATCGTTTGATTCCAGAGTTTGATCGCGTTCGATTGTTAAAATATGGTTGGGTGTACTTATCAAAGGCGACCGCAACTTCTGCAACTTCCTCGTGAACATGCTCAAGGAAACGGAAATTGATCATGATTTTGCATGTTTTTTTCGCTCACACAAGTTGTGAAAACATTCCTGAAAAGCAGCTTCTCTGGTTAGATAGTCATCGTGAGGAGCAAAGCAACATGGTAAAAGTAGTTGGACTCTTTTTTTCCTTGGCAAGAATTGTTTTTGTTGATTAGCATTGGTTTACTGAAAACTTGCAACATGATCAACTTATGAAAGAGTAATGGACACTGAAAGAACCTGGATCCTTTTTCGCATTATTTATATCTGTAAAAATACTTCAGGGCAAGAAGATCAGCGACGAGGCAAAGGCGGAACAGACGCAAGCGATCAAGGCAGGATTCGAGGCGATGCTGGACTTTTGCGAGAAACCAATGTAGGCTTATTGGTTCCTTGAAACCTATTGTTAATTGGGAAACAAGGTCAGGGGCAATAGAAAAAAGGATTTAAAGTGATGCTGGATTTCTGCGAGGAAAACGGTGTAAGATATTCTCATTTTAGTCTGTTTTGGTTGTTTTGATTGTTTTGCCAAGTTTATGTTCCTTTGGGCAAACGTACTCGAAATTGGAATGCAAGTACTGTGGGCAATAAATGGAAACCAGAAAGTCTCGCTTGATTCTGAACCGTGTTAGTGCTAATCGCTGCGGGACCTAGGCAGAAACTGCGGAAATATCGCTCTCTGCCATTGTAAACAAGCGAAGGAGAGAAGGGAAAGAGAGGTTAGAGCCACGTCAAGATAGCGAGAGAAAGAGGGGAAGAAAAAGAGTGCACGCGCGGGAAAAGAGAGAGTAGAGGAGGGAGTGATGGAGAGAGCGAGCGAGAGACAAGACACACAACCCAGCGCTCTCTGCCGTGCGGTCCCGTGGTGTAGCGGTTAGCACTCAGGACTCTGAATCCTGCGACGGGAGTTCAAATCTCCCCGGGACCTTCCCTTTTTGCCGCATTTTTAGCTGCTAGTACCATAGTCGGGAAATGTTTTTGAAGTCAGATTTCGATGTTTTGGTATATTTTTTACCATTTCAGGTGCCGTCACTCCGCATTTGGCAAGTATTTCGGCGATGCGGTTGCGGTATGTGAGAAGCACTGCGACACGTGCCTCCATCCGGATGAAGTGAAGAAGACGGTCGAAAACTATCAGGTATACGGTAGGCTACGGTAGATTATCGATTACTGACTTTCCAGGCGCTCTCGGCCAGTCGGCCCTTCGGAAATGGAAAGGCACGCGCGGAGAAGGATGTGGACGAGGAGTTGTACGGTGGAGGAAAACGGGGCGGAACGAGGGATGATGACGGTAATATCGATTATTGATTGATTACGGTAGTATCGATTGATTACGATATTTCGCTCCAGGATACACCCGATACGAGGACGCGGCGGATAGGATCGAGCGAGATGAGCGCGAGAAGATCCGCAACGTGGTAATGGGCGAGTTTGCGAAGCGGAGAAAGGTACGGTATCTGAGAAGTACGGTAGAATGATAATATCGATTTTCCAGGCGTCAGGAAGCAACGCGAGAGCTTCATCGTCTGCTGCCGAGGATAGTGATAGAGGTAGAGTAATCGTAATTGAAAATCAATAAATCGATAATTACAGTAACCCTCGTGTTGCGGGACAGCGACCACAAAGTGCCCGGACTCACGCTTGATGTAATCGATTATTGATTTTTTATTGATTATTAAAAATCGATGATTACAGAAACGCGAGTTGATGCTCAATTCGTTCCGAGAGGCACTCGAGACAAACGCCTCCCGGTTCACCGCATTCTCGTCCGCGAATGAGCACGTGAGTACGGTAGCCGGAAGAGGCTTACGATAGTATCGATTACTGACTTTTTGTGATTTTTCTTTCTTTTAGTGACGGGTTATCAATTCAAATTGGCAGGTTTCACAGAAATGATGAAAATGATTGTTTTGTTGAATTGCGACCACTTGGGTTGGGTTTCTGTGCAGGAATGACTCGGAAACTCAACTGTGTTGTTCAGGTGAGTTCGGCGGCTCAGATGGAGAAGGAGATCTTCCTTCTGTCCAAGACCCCTACCACGTACACGCAGAAATGCGCGATGAAGGTAATTATCGATTTTTTTCTTCCTTGATTATCGATTTTTCTTTCCAGTTGCACCAAATCAAGAAAGCGACGAAAGACATGATTAAATTCGGTGCCGAGACGAATTCGTGATTTTCCCCGTGTTCTTGTGTAATAAACTCGATAGAATGTACTTGTTTATGTTTGCAATCACCTTGATGTCACGTGTATACACAATTCTTATCGCAATCATATGTGTTGTAATCAGTCATAAATTGGGTTTCAATATTCCCAAATGGTGTCGATAAATCGATTGAATTCTTTATGCGAATTGCGAAATCGCACTGCACACATTGCGTGCACACTTTCCCTCTTCCCTTTTCCCCCTCTCGGGTTGGCGGGAAAAGAGGGAGAAAATAGTAGTCGGGTGCGGAATTCTCTCGAAGGAGGCAGAGAAGCAGAGACATTGGGCAGAGAGCAGAGAAAGTGGAGAGGGTGACTCACGAGCGGATTGCAGGTTACGGTAGTTTCCACTCGGGAGCATGGGACAGGCCACATTCTTGACAGACGCCGCGACGCATACGCGTTGCGTACGTGATGAAATACTTACTGAGCATAGCGCATCCGTTGTGTACCTTTAGTGTTGTGAAATAGTTTGATTACTTTATTGTTGACCATTTTTCTTCTTTCTTTTTTCTAAACAACTTTTCCAAAGGCGGGCGATCGTTTGGAACGAAAATGAAAGCTTTTCCACAAGCGTAAATTGCTGATCCAGCGCCCCCTTTTTGGAGGGAATTTTCCCGCATTATTTTGAAATATTTCCTGTTTTTAGTACATTATTTTTTACTTTTCTATTTTTTTTTAATTTTAAGTTTTCAGTGATGATCTACATGGGAATAGTCGCTCAGGATATTCGAGGGAGAGGTCAAGGGTCACAATATCGATTCTCTTGCTCTTTCGTCACATTCTTAAGGAGTGCCGCGACGCACACGCGTTGCGTACGTGATGAAATACTTACTGAGCATAGCGCATCCGTTGTGTACCTTTAGTGTTGTAAAATAGTTTGATTACTTTATTGTTGACCATTTTTCTTTTTTCTTTTTTCTAAACAACTTTTCCAAAGGCGGGCGATCGTTTGGAACGAAAATGAGAGCTTTTCCACAAGCGTATATTGCTGATCCAGCGCCCCCTTTTTTGAGATCATTTTCCCGCATTATTTTGAATTTTGAATTATTTTTATTTTCTGTTTTTAGTATTTTGTTTCTTTTTCTTCTTCTTGTTAGTTTTCGAAATGCGAAGTGTTAGTCTGGGTATTCGAGCGTGTGATCTAGATATTGCTCTTAGGACTGTTACAACATGCGTGGAAACTGGCTCATACCTCAAATTTGGTTATCATTCGATATCGAAAAAAAGCAACTACTTCGTTATAACCGGAACGATTTGCATAAACTAAATTTCGATTGATCTCTTGTTTTTCGACCTTTCCCAACATCAAGTCTGCCCCCCTGGCATCCCTCACTTGCTCCCAAGTCCCAAGTCCTCTTGGCTTTGGGTTTCCGATCTCAGACCCATCGTATATGCCCACCGGCTTGTCTGGCTGGCGGGTTGATCGATTCCGATCTAGACGTAGACATAGACGATGTAGATGGGGGACGTCCGATCTTTATCGCTACATATCCAACGCCTGTCCGAACATACAGTCTCGCCCGCTCAGCCCTGTCTTTGAATTCCTTGAACTCACTGTGTTCCGGATCCCCCAGTGCGAAGTTCGTGGTGAGACCTATCTGCTCATGGGAACATTGCCAATTTCATAGTGTGATGCAATTTTCCCCTCTTCTTCTCTGCGCTCTCTTTATCTCGCTCTTGCCTCACAGAACGCAGTGTGAACTTATTTATTTACCATATTGGGTCTTATCTTATTGCAGTGAAATAAATAAGCACGACAGCTAATCGATTTTTGCATGTTGTGTGGCACTTGGGTGTACGGTATGGTGCAAGTTGTGATGACATTGGGATTCCGCGGAATTTCGTCACACACCACTTAGCTCTCACGCGTCGCGGTCGCGTCGAAGCGTCGCGTCCATGCAAAAATCCGTAGTTTGAATTCATTTTACCGCGCGTTATTGCACCTCGTTAATACGTGTACTAATTTAATTACACTTTTTTACAGTTTTGGAAGTTAAGCCAAGTCGGTATCGGCAAAATGGATGACGATTTCGACGATTTGGAAGACAACAAGGTACTTTTATCTCTTTTAAGGCCATTTTTAAATTTTTTTTGCGACCATTCTACTGTTTTTTTTGTGCGGGAAATCATGAGCTCTCTGTTTCAGTTCAACGTCCGATCTGCACTCGATGCTCTCGGCGAGTCGATGGGCCACACTGGAAAGGTGAGAACCTTACTTTAACCCGGTTACGGTGCTTAACGTACGAACTCGAATGCAATCGTTTATTGATTTTTATTTTTTAATTATCTATTTTACGGTTTCTGATTCAGAAAAAAGGTCGCCCTCGCAAGCACAACGGTGCTTCGACGTCGAGCTCCCACAGGAGAGGGGTAAGTGCTGATGGGTAGTGTTGATCAGGCAATTGAAGAGTAGTGTTGGGAACTTTCCGGCGATTGAAGAATAGTGTTTGGGATTCTCTGGCGATTAAAGAGTAGTGTTTTGAGCTATCCGGCGATTGAAGAGTAGTGTTTAGAGAAATCCGGCGGTTGAAGAGTAGTGTTTAGAGAAATCCGGCGGTTGAAGAGTAGTGTTTAGAGAAATCCGGCGGTTGAAGAGTAGTGTTTAGAGAAATCCGGCGGTTGAAGAGTAGTGTTTGGAATTCTCTGGCGATTAAAGAGTAGTGTTTGGAAGTCGGGAAATATGTTATCACGAGTATCTTGTTTGGAATGCGTTCACGACTAGTTCCTTGAGTTTGATTACGGACATTCTTACTCAATCCCTGCTTTCAGTCACAGTCATACGATGACGAAGAGCGAGAAGAAGAAGATGAGGAAGAAGAAGTGGATGAGCCACCCAAGTCCGCCAAGAGGCGCAAGCGAGGTAGGCAATCATTGAAACATATTTTAAGCTGGTTTACCAGTTGTATAGGCGCTCACTGCGCTTTGTTATTATTTAATTTATTATTTAACAATAATAATAATCTTCAGGCGGATCGGAGGATGAGGAATGGGACGAGGAACAGGAGGAGCTCACGGTGGCGCAGGTATTTGTTCTTTGAAATTTAGGCTTTGACATTAACTTGCCTTGTCTTTGTATGAAATAGTGTTGCGAAAACGGACAAAACCGGACAACGAACACGTGAAATGAAGAATGAGGGGAGATTGTCCGTTATTGTCCGTGTCCGGACGGACGGCCGACTTGTCCGGAATTGTCCGTAATCTATGCAAAATTGCCCAGACAAACAAGTTTTCGTCACAATCCCCCTCATTCCACTCACTCGAGACGATGTGGATTGGTCGACGTGTGATTGAACTTTTGAACTCGGTGACCACTCAGCTCTCATTCGAGTGAGCGGAATGAGGGAGAAAGCGACGATTGCTTGTTTATTCCGGACAGTTCCGGACAACGGCCGTCCGTCCGGACAGACAAAGGAGATCGGAATTGATGTAAATACAATGTTCGGACAATTTGTCCGGGATTTGTCCGGATTGTCCGTTCGTTTTCGCAACCCTAGTATGAAATGAACTTGTTTTTGACGGAATCGATGAATTTTGAATACAAGAATGCTTGGGGTTTCTCAAATATAATAATTTCAGCGCCGAGAGAGACGCGCGCGCAAGAAGCCGACACTCTACTCGGAAGAGTCCGTCGTGAGCGAGCAGAGGCGGAGACAGCAGACGGTATGGCATAATAATAACAACATCAACAATGGCAATCAAAACAATAACAACAACAATAACAACAACAATCAAAACAACATTACAAGTATTTGACACATTCAGATGACGAAGCGTGCGTCCGGCAGCACAGGCCGTCGCAAGGTCGCTGCCTCGCACTACAACAACCGCAAGGAGAGCAGTAGCGTGACCATGCAGGAGATCCGGGATAACTTCTCCAAGGATGTTCGTCGTTCTTCCGCTGCTTTCTCTAGAATTATTGGGCTAATCGTAGTTCCGATCTGTTAAAACGCACTTTAATCAAATTATTTGTTTCTTTTCATCTATGTTCAAACACAATTGAAACGGCACTTGTGGAGTTCCCCGGAAGAACGGATATGTTTCACGCACTCCACAAGTGCAGAAATTTCTTGTTAGAGCTTAAAATTGGGTGATGAATAATTGGGCTAATCATAGTTTTATTTTTAAAATCTATATTTTAGGACAAGGAAGAACTGGAGCGGATGCGGCAGCAGTGGCGGGACATCGAGAACCCGCTGCAGGCGAAACATCGCATCCTGCCCTTCTTGAGGAGAGGGGTGCGTTGATTGATTGACAATTGATTTTATTCCTCTCGTTGTAAGCATTGGTGAAGTAGCGATAGTATCGTGACAAGGTGGTATCTGTTAGCGACCATAAGGTGGCCATGTTGCTTCTATGAAGTTATAAGACACTTTTTGAGAAAGTGAAAAGTTTTGTTCATAACCTTGGCAAAGTTGAAAAAATCGATCCGGTCCAAAACTGGTGTGCAGGTAGTACTCACCGAGTGTAGCACACCTGCACCATGCGGAATCACCTAGATCGTTTTTCGACGGGTGGTGATGTATGTTTCAGTGAAACGTAACCCAACCGACTTTGTGATTTCGCAATCATTCAGAACAAGCAAGGGCGCAAAAAATTCACAAAATTCAGGTGAACATACACACTAAGTTTCATCCCGATTGCTTTCAAACTCATCGAGAAAAATCGAATTGTTTTATATTTTAATTTGCAGCTCAGCGGGGAGTTATGATAGTTCGCTTTTTTATTGTAGAAATAAGAAGATAAACTAGTAATCTTGCTTCCATAGAAAGATGAACGAAATTTAAAAATACACATTGGCTCAATTTTGGCAAAGAACGCGCAAAACTTCGAATAAAATCAGTTCTCGATAGGGTAAATTACCGTATCCAATTTTCATCATTTGCTACCGCTCGACAACGCAGCGTAGTTTTATTTTTTCTTCATGACTGTGATTGACTGTAAGAATCAACTATTCTATTGTACCAATTGAAAGTATTTTTGCTTCTGTTGTACACTTTAAAACAGTCAGTTCTCGATAATTCGAACTTTCCAGAACTGATCGAGAACTGATTTTATTCGAAGTTTTGCGCGTTCTTTGCCAAAATTGAGCCAATGTGTATTTTTAAATTTCGTTCATCTTTCTATGGAAGCAAGATTACTAGTTTATCTTCTTATTTCTACAATAAAAAAGCGAACTATCATAACTCCCCGCTGAGCTGCAAATTAAAATATAAAACAATTCGATTTTTCTCGATGAGTTTGAAAGCAATCGGGATGAAACTTAGTGTGTATGTTCACCTGAATTTTGTGCATTTCTTGCGCCCTTGCTTGTTCTGAATGATTGCGAAATCACAAAGTCGGTTGGGTTACGTTTCACTGAAACATACATCACCACCCGTCGAAAAACGATCTGGGTGATTCCGCATGGTGCAGGTGTGCTACACTCGGTGAGTACTACCTGCACACCAGTTTTGGACTGGATCGATTTTTTCAACTTTGCCAAGATTATTTTCACTTTCTCAAAAAGTGACTTTTATTGATTTTTTTCTCGATTTTACAATGTTGGTGAAACACAAAAGTGAAATACAATTTTTAGCTGTTCGAGAAAAGCCTGGCGCTGATCACGCCCAGTCCGGCCGCCGTCGATGCCACGCCGGGCACCCTGCCCGATGGGGTGAGTTTGTTATTGAAAAACAACATCAACAACAACAGCATGATGAAAACAACAACAAAAACACATGTTGTTATTCAATTCCAGATCCGCACGATCATCGGCGAAATCGGCTGCTCTGCGGGATTCTCCGTCTTCCTCAGCAGCATGCAAATCGAGGCCTGTCTGGCCATCTAGTAAGCTTTGTCTACTTGATAGATGTGCGATACAGAGGATGAATGGCCAAAAAGGAACAGGCATTCCCGGTTTCGTCCAATAACCAAGTTCCTCTTTGGGGATTTTAAAAAGCAGTATCTTTAAATATGCGCCTGGAGATGGCTAATTACGCTCTTTCCAGTGACATCTGCGACAGGTTGTTCGTGCTGAGCACCAACCTGCCCGACAACGAGAAGATCGCGCAGGCACTCCGGTTCTGGGTATTTAACTTAATTAATTAATTAAAATAATTATTTTGAATGGATGAAGGCTTGAATAACTCTTCGGCCTCTGTGCCTGGTGACTCTCAGTGTCACCCAGTGCGCACTCGTCATTGGTTGACACACTTTCAGCGCGATTGATAAGGCTGATAAGGAGGAGCAATGATAAAGAGCGCGATGCTCGGATTACACTTATGATTTTCGTGGAAAATCAAGGGTCGAGGGATCGCTGACATATTTGAAGAAAAAAAACCGAATTATTTAATCTAATTATTCAGTGGAACTCGCTGTCGTACGCGACGCGTCGCAAGTGGGAGGTGCACGCGCGCCGCCTCGTCTACGGCCCGAAGAGGGCGAAGACGCACGCACAACTGGGTGAGAAGCAAGAGCTACTTATTTTCAATTTGAAACAGTATACTTCTGGATCATGCTTGTGATGTCTAGAGTAATATCCGAGTGAAATAAATATTATTATTCTTATTCAGACGTGTACCATCGTCCGTGCGCCGGCGGCTCCGAGATCGCCATCGACGGGCAGGTCACGGCCAAGCGACTGGCTGATGAGGTAATGGTCGATCTTTGAAACCCGAACAATCGGTGATGCATCCGTGATATTCTTACAAGCAGAAAGGGCTAGATTGCCCTATTAGACTGGCGAAGAAATTCCCGGAAAAGGACAGCTTTTAAACCATTCTTCTCAGGCGCGCTGGGAGGACCTGCACGCGCGGTCGCTCAGCTTCCTCGACGAGGTCGATGCCACGCTTGACTGCCCTCTCTGTGCAACGGACGCGACGCTCACGGAGAAAGTGAAGCTGGCCAGTGTGAAGGAACTGCAGGTGAGAAGGCATTCGTGAACCATTACAACTCCTGCTGAAAAAAATCGGATTGATTTTTTTTAATATTTGGAAAATACAGACTAATGTGTGTAATGCGAAATGGCAAGGGATTATTCACAATCATTGTTTTGGAGAAGAAGTTCAGCAATGATTGTGAAGATTCCCTTGCCGTCTCACATTACTCGATCATCAACAAAATGTCTTTCCTCGTCAGGAGCACTTCTTCCACGCGCACTGGCAGGTGCACGGCTACGCCTGCCAATTCTGCGGCGAAATGTACCCGACGGTAAGGCTTTGATCTTTGATCTTTGATCTCTGGTCCTTGATCTTTGATCTGTAGTTTAGCGAAGCTTTTGCAGCAAGACCAGCTCACGTCGGAACACACGACGTGCGAGGATTGGGTGGCGTGGAACGCGAGCCGCATCCTGACGGGAAAGCAGGTACGGTAATTATTGATCGATGAAGGGGTGATGATGTGTCGCCGTCTCTTCATTTCACACACAATCGATGAGAGAGTGCACTAAATGAAGAGACGATTGCCCGTATTTCGAACTCTAGGTCTATAATTTTATTTAATGAACTCAACATTGCAGAAGCTGAAGATGGCAGCATGCCGCATGCTGCTGTGCTGTGCGGACTGCGGCTGGCACACGGCATTGAGCTCGAGAGGCACACGAGAGAAGGAGGAGGAAAGGATGGACTACCTGAGGACGTTCTTCGTGAGTTTGCGCCATTTTATTCGTATGTTATTTGTTTGATGAAAAGTCGCTCAAGTACTATCTCTTGAATGCATCGTCAGCTGAAATAATGAGCCAAAGTGTGACAGTGAAACATCAAGCTTATCTGCTCTTCTCTCGAAATCCAGAGATGGAACAGAATTAATATTGCAGGCACACCACCACAACGAGGGCCTGCTCGCGATGCTCGTCTACTTCCCGGGCGTACCCTCCGCTGATGTTGGTTTTACGAATACTATGAATCTGAAATCACAACATCATTCTTGCTTTTTCTTCACTGTAGTGCGCACGAGAATATGGTGTTTTAAGAATATTGCGGAGATGTAATTGCAGTTCATGAAGTGTCAAACCTATTAGTAGACCATGTGAAACGCATCGATTGAAGGAAGTTCGCTAATTATTTTAATTGAATATATTGTTTAAGATGGCCGTGATCCGCTTCCCCGTGATGTCGATGGCCGGAGGCAATCCAGTGGTGAGTGGTGAAGTTTCAGAGTTGTCATAAATCGAGGAATATACGACTTTTACAATTACATTGAAAATCCCCTGCAAAGAAAAAGAGCCAATATGCCATTGTTGAATAAAAACAATCAGAGCATTGGACATTGCTCACAATGTCGTAAACGTCAACTCCGTCTGATTTCAGGCGCCATGTGCGCACTGCGGTCCGTCGGTGACGTTCCGCCACCCTCGTGAGATGTACGAGCACTGCATGAAGGTACGATAGGGCTACAGAAGGGGATATTCGGTGATTCTCGGCATCGGAAGATACTTGGAGTCTGCTTAGTGTAGCATTGGAGTGCGAGAGAGAGAGAGAGGAGGAAGTGATGAAATAGGGCTACAATAACTAGAGAACATAGAGTAGTAGTAGTAGTAGTTCCGTCGTCGTTATTTGTGATCTGAGGTAGATCTGCGATAGCTAAAACATCGTATCGTATCGTTGAAACATGGCAACTTGTTCAACTTGTTCGATCGCAGGAGCACCGCGACAAGCCACTGACCTGCGGCGACTGCAGCAAGCTGTCCGCCACGGAGTACATGCTCAAGTAAGCGAGGGGTTGCTGTTGTTGGCCAAGTGAAGGTTCTTTCCGCTGTTGAAGGTTCTTTCAGCAATTACCTAGAATGTGTGTTCATCAGTGAGGCGGGGTCCAATCATCAATTGCGCACAATATTCCTCCTTTCCAGACAACATCAGATGTCGCACGTGCACGACAACTCCTTCCTGGCGGATTACTTGTCGAATTCGGCCAAGGTCAACCCGCCGCCGACTAATCTGAGGTACGGTAGTAATCAATCAATAAATCGATACCTCATCTATTATTAGAATTACTAGACTCGCAGCATTGTTCTAAGCGTTGCTTGTTGTTTGTAGTTCTTTTATTCCATTTATGATCGTACAGTCAGTGTCTCAATCTGTTCATCAACTAGTCCTTTCCCAGCTACGCTCCCCGCTGTGGATGGAAGAACCGCGCGGACACGGAGGATTTCGCGTTCGGCGGAGTGACTGGAGGAGGCGGAGTTCACACGATGAAGAGATACGACCTGGTAAGGGGGCAGACTGCTAATGATGGCGTTGAATCGTGAAGTAGACGATGTTCAGATAATTCATAGTCGGGGTATGTTGATGGTTGATCTCATTGAACGAAGTCTAATCGGCATTAATAGTGCCTGACTTGTCTTGGAGGAACTGTGAAACATTCCCGCTTCGAACACCTATTGGCATCGTTCACGATAGACTGAGCTATCTCTGAAACACAATTCTCTCCAGGTGGACACGATGGACAATCTGAAGGACGTGAAGGTGCGGCTGATCGCGGCCAGGCGGAAGGAGGGCAAGAAGCCGATGGCGGGAGGTGAGCAGGGGATTAGGTGTGCTCTAGACGCCCTGGGATAAAGATGAGGGATGTTCACCATGAGAAAGGCTTGCGTGTCACTGGAAAGCCGTGTTCAACAGTTCAAAATCTAAAACGCTAAATGACGGAAAGACGGTTCTCATCGATCTAAAAGACGGCTTCCCATTTGCAGGCTACGAGGATGCGGACGAGCCTCTCGAGGAGTCATCGATGGCCAGGAAAGTCAGAGAGAAAGTACGTGGATTTGAGATATTGCTGAAACCAAGGTTGATTAGTTTCGTTACTTCAAACACCCTGAGAGTGAGGAAAGCATCGAAACAGATTCCGTGAGACATGAAAAAATTGATTGATATTGCAGCTGCGCAAGAAGTATGGCCGCTGCGAGGGCATCTCGGCACTGGATGTGAGTTTTTGTTTCAAGTAATGTTTTTCTCACGTTTTCGGTTCTAATGTTCGCTCTTCAATAGGCTGTCAACAATAATCACCATTTTGAAGGCAATTTACCGTAATCATATCTTTATACCTGCAGGACCACGTGTGGTTCCGCGACTCGCAGGCGCGCGTCTTCCAGGAGTGGATGGAGGAGTGGGAGAGTCCGCAAGGCCGCAAGCAGGGAGGACCGCCCAAGGAGCTGCACATCGATGTGAGTGCCGATTTTTCTCGCGATTGGTTTACATCACTGACCATCACAAACTACAATGGATGGGCGACCGACGTAGCTCAAACATTGCAGCCCACTCTCGATCTAAACTTTTGATTGAAAATTAGCCAAATTTCCCGAACATGTGGTGTTTTTGAAACCTCTTTCGATTGCTGTTTCATCTCAATTACCTGATTGCAGCCCTCGTCCGATATCATACGCATCGAGACCGTGGAGGTGGAGCTGCAGCTGCAGGACCCGGAAGACATGCTCAGCGGGTTCCTCCTGAACGACAAGTGAGGGATTGGTCTTTGATATTTCAAAGATGTGTTGCATAAAAAGCCCTGTGACTCATGCTAGACATGTACAGGTGCATCGTGGAGAGATTCGTCTTTGATCTTTGAGCCATCAATGATCTGAATTTCCAGTGTCTGGTACTGTCTTGCGTGCGACACGATCGTCAAGGGCAAGCAGGCGTTCGAGCACCTCAAGATGGATGACGAGGTGAGCGGGAAGTTTTGGCGGTTGATGAAACCGAGGAACTACGAGAATCGATGATATCCGGTGCCAAGAAATGGGCAGTAGTAATTCCTAATTCGATTTTGCTAGAAAGAGAAGAAGTGCAGTGCCTGGTTCGAGAAAAATACTGAAAGAATTCCGGAAAATTAGCCTAATTAATTGCAGTCGAAGAACACGTGCGCGTTCGACCACGTCGGCCTGCAGGAGGACCCGCACTCGTCGTTCAATGTGAGCTTGAAACATCGTTGTTGTTATTGTTGTTGTTGTTTTTATTGCGGAAGGAACAGTTTGCTTTCCAGATGTTCCAACTGCACTCTGCTTCCGGCTCCTCGTCCGACTGCTACGTGCCCTGCCCGCACTGTCCCAAGAAGGTGAGCGGAGAAATCGATAAGTTACCGTACCCTGTCGTGGTCCTAAACGGAGACGTTGATGCCGTTTGTCGACTAGGAATGCCACAAAGATTCTAATAATCACAAAAATGCTCGTACTTTGAGCAGCAAACTTGATTTTTATTCTTTGATCTCTGCAGCTCTGCTCGCTGACCGGGCTGCGCGTGCACGTGATGTACGCACACGGCATCTACGTCAAATGCAAGAAGGTCGCCGATGAGTGTGAGTTTATTGATTATCTCGATTGATGTTGACTTTCCGTAGTGGAAGATAACCACATTGAATAGGCTGATGCAGATTATTGATGAATCTACATCAGTCTACATCAAGTCCAGAATAGGCGAAGAAGCGAGCATCAGAGATAACGGAACCTTTTACAGACCTGACGCCCACTGTCGTACTCAAGTTTGACATCCGCTCCCGGCTGGCGAAGTCGATCGACGCGCGGTTGGCGATGCTGCCCAGTGGGCTGCTCCCGCAGAAGGTGAGTAAACCAACGAGATGCGAGGAAGCTCGCTGTTGAGCTTTCTGTTGCAGTACAATACTTACATTAGGATAAAAAAGGAATCGAATTTTATAATTAACTAGCTATTTTTTAAGTTTCCGCTCGTGACGGACGTCTCGTCGCTCCAAGACCAGACGTGGGCGCTAATCCTGTCGACTAGAGAGAACACGAAGGCCGAGGTCTGTTATTGTTGTTTTCGAAACCTGTTACCGGAGACTTGTTATTATTGTTGTTGTTGTTGTTGTTGTTGTTGTTGTTATTGTTATGGTCAACGATCGCTTTGAGGACCTCGCGAATATCAAGCAGCTGGTAGATCAGGACAGGACGCACGCGAAGATGCCACCGGTAAATTTACATTTTTTAGCCAAAATCAGGAAAACCAGATTGTTTGGTAGCAATTCTTTCAAGGCTCTTCCGACAGATAAAGTTGACTAATCATTTACAGGGCACGCCTCGCCCCGTTCCCGCCTTCTTAGCGAATCGTCGCCGACAGCAACAGCAGCACATGCAGGCGCCCAGGAGCACCGTCATCGTACAGAGTGAGTACCTCAGAGAAGCAGTGAAGCACAAGTATTCCGTGATCTAGCGACTAAATCGATCGCATAATGCATTAGGAATGATTTTGTATTTGCATAGAAGTTTGGTCGCATTGAAGCATGTGGGAACGAACTGCCGTCATGGGTGAGATGAACCTCAACCATCAAATACTTCGCGACTCCATCGCATCTGAAAACATCTGACTCAATTGATTGAAATAAATACTTTTTGCAGCCCCTCGACTGCAGCAGCCGCTCTCCTACGAGCAGCAGATGGCGTCGATGCGAAGCGGCCTCGCTTCCTCCTCCGGCGTGCAGCATCCGCAGCACCATCTGCAGCAGCTGCAGCAGGCCAGACTGATGAAGTGAGTGAGAACGAGAAGCTCATTCTTTCCGGGAAAAAAATTGAGAAAAAATCTACAATCTGGACTATATTTTTTCGTCAGAGTAAATTCTCAACTTGCAGCAACAACATGTCGCCGCTAGCGCGCGCCGGCGTCCCGCAGCCGATGGTGCAGCAAGGCCGACCAGGAGGGCACGCCGCGCACCGACCGATGCAGATGACACGGGCTGTCAAGGTGAGCAATTGATGCTTTTCAGATGATGATTTGTGGTGGCAAAATTTGTGCAGCCGTGTTTGATCATAATACTTCTGCAGCTCGCCTCGGCGCCGTCGTTCGGTAACGACGGACGCGCGTACGTGAAGTGCCAGGTGTGCACGCACAGCGTCGACTACGAGGCGAACCTGCTCAAGGTGAGAATTAAGATTGGATATTCGAAAATTTGGCGACAAATTTCGGTTTCGTAGTGTTGCTATGAATAGGAAAGGAAACGGGGGGACGGAATTGACAGTGTGTTGAAGCTAATGATGGGGAGGGCGCTGAAAATGAAACTGGCTTAGCAATTGAACGTAGAATCTCATCCGGTAACGTGCCAAAATAGCACCAATTTTTGCAATAGATAATTTTTCCTTATTCAGGCTCATCTCGCGCGCTGCCACCTGTATACGTGCGGCCACTGCACGGCCATCTTCGTGTACGAGACGGAGGCGAAGAAGCACGCCAAGAAGTGCAGAGGCGGTAAGAAAATCGATATTACCGTGCCTCCTTTGAATCAATACTACCGTATCCTTGGCAAATCGAACAATGACTTTCTTGCAGAGAAGAACCAGCAGTACTACCACCCGGACCCGCGGCTGCCGCACATAAAGGTGAGTCGTTTTTGTTTTTTGTTGCTGTTGTTGTTGTTGTTGTTGTTATGATAATCTGTTGTTATTCAGGCTCGCTGCCCGTACGCGCCCGCCTGCGCGGCGCTACTGCCGATGGTCGAGATGCCGATGCATCTGATGGACCAGCACATGAACAAGCTCGAGTTCGAGCTGCCCGGCGGACGGGTAAGCGATAGCAATAACAATAACAACCAAAACAATAACAATAACATTAATCATCGATCGGCTAGTCACTGTAGGACGTTGGAATAGGGATACGGTAGCTCTAAAAATCGATAATCCCTGCAGCTGATGACGCGCATCACGATGATCGAGGACCGTCCTCCCGTCGTTGGCAAGGAGCCGGAGGTGGAGCGGCTGCGCTACAAGTACTACGTACCGCCGCTGGAGATCGCGCTGCAGGTGAGGCAGAACTGAAGTTGTAGTGTACACAGTCTTTGCTGCTGAAACGATCCTAAGGAAACGTAGATCCAGTGCCAGTTTCTCTAATGTTTCAGAGGTCTACTATAGAGTGGAGATGTTTCCTGACGTAATGTGATGTACACGTTGTTGGCACTTTACTAATCTTCAATCCCCATTACAGCAAGGCTGCCACCAGTGTCAAGTCTGCGGCCTCATCCTGCCCGACCACAGCAAGCTCATGGTGCACCTCAAGCTGCATCCGGAGTTGTGAGTTTATCCTATCCCGTTGAAACCTCTGGGTAGTTGTTGAAACCTCCTCTAGTTGTTGAAAACGTTAGTACTATGAGAATGTGAGAAGTGACCTTCCGTGATCTACATTCCGTTAGCTTTTAAATAAATAACCAACGGTTTACTAATTATGCAATTGATAATTGGCCTTTTTAGCTCCTACTTCTGTTGGCTCTGCCCCCGCCCGCAGTCCGCCTCGCTGGGCACCATCGAGAATATCATCAGGCATCTCAAGGATACGCATCTGCCGAAGAAAGACGAGCCAAACACGCTCTATCTGGTTAGTTGGGAGCCAGAAATCTGGTGGTTATGAGTGCCTTCTGAATAAATAGACCATTCTGTATCTGGTTGGTTGTGGTTCGTGTAGTTTGAATTGAGCGAAGCCGCCAGTTATGTAAAAGCGGTGGAGCGGGAAATACGGAGACTTGGAGTTCTATATTGTCCACCATTGCAGCAGACGTGCCCGCTGTGCACGAAGAACATCGCGCCGCGCCCGCTGCAGCACCTCATGTACGAGTGCGAGCACAACAACATGGTGAGGATTGTTTTACACCCCAGAGAGCAGGAGATGGTGATGGTTGTACTGCCAGAGTTTGCATGTTTTGTTCCGGAAAGCATCGGATATTGCATTCAAGCATTCAGCTGGCGCACTGTCCGTGCAATCATGTTGAAAGATGATAATCTCAACAACACCATTTTCTAGTGCACTCTCTGCCGCGACCTGCCCATGTTCGAGAGCCTTTCCGAGCTGAAGGAGCACAAGGAGAAGTGCCACTACAATTCCATCCGGAGGTGAGATGGAGAAACCATTTTTGCTATCTTCTCGCAGATTCGAGTGATTTCTTGTGCGGTATTTAGGTCAATACCGTGCTTATGATGAAATCGTTACTGAAAATCAATAATCAATCGATAATCCCTGCAGGTTCGAGTGCTCCCACTGCGCCGCATTCTTCGCCACCACACAAGATTTCATGCGGCACGTGTGCGACCCGGTGAACATGAAGACCGTCTGCGCCTGCGGCATGGTACGGTAGTCGAACAATTATCGACTGACTACGGATATGTAATTGATTTTTCGTAACTACATTTTCTAATTGATTTGCAGGCGTTCAAGACGCGCAAACTCTTCACGCAGCACTTCCAGGCGACGCACGTGAGAGGGCATTCATGCACGGTGAGTGGGACGGTACGGTTGACCTAGGGATTATTTATGCATCGGGTTTTCCCTAGTGTTCTGTCCTTTCCAAGGCGGCTATGAATTTGAAACAATTGCAGATCTGCTACACGCGCCTCCCGGAGGGCACGAAGGCGTACAGCCACTGGCAGAGTCACGGCGTGGTAAGTTGGAAGGGAGTGGGTTGAAAGGGTGATCCATGTCAAGCCCCGCCCTCGGACGGTCTAGCAAAGCACTGGAAATACAACTAGAAGTCTGCGGTTTCAGGAGGACATCATAAGGCTGTCTGGATTTGTTTTGTTTTGGTTGCTATTTATCGAATAACTGATTTGCAGACTCACAAGCCGATCGGCTACCGGCACATGCTCATGTGCGCTTACGGCGCGCTGAACAACGAGGTACGGTAGATCTGGATATTGATTTATTTACTCTTTGAATCGACCCTGGATCTAGGGCTGCGGTAGACTAGGAGTAGTGGTTGATCTATCGATCGTTTCCTGCAGGTGAAAACGCTGTTCACGCACGTCTCGAACGCGTCGATGCGCATCCGTCAGTTGCAAGGCCTGACGGTCAATGGCGGCTCCGCCGACAGCCCGCTGCAGTTGAGCGATGATGGTGAGTGTACGGTGGATTACGGTTGTGAATTCGGTTGGTTACTGTGGGGTACGGTAGTACAATGTGGTACCCCGTGAGGAAATTGAGCGAGACGGCGTAATTTTGCTGACTTCCACTGAACATCTTCTACAATTTACAATCCATTTCGAACGATCAAGTAATCTCTTGAAGAAAGTAAAAAGGAAGAAACATTCGTCAAATTTTGCAGACGACATCATTGAGTTGGACTCGTCTGCTGTGCAGAAGGAGCGTACGCAGGCTGCTGCAGCAGCGGCGCGCGTGCCGCAGCAGCAGCTGAGTCCAGCTGCAGCTGCAGCCCTGCTGCCGCCGACCGCAGCAGCTGCGGGCGGCCGACTCGACCGCACACTGCCGGACGATGCGAGTGAGTTGTTGGGGAGGAGGGGATTAGAGAGTTGTAATGCAGATGGGTTAAAGTGAATGTATCAAATTTATATGAAATACTTGCAGTCATCGCGGACGTGCTGCGCATCGTTGTCAATCAGGTCATCCAGGTGAGCTTTTGTTATATTCTTTGTTTTGGTGTTGTTGTTGATGTAGCTTTTGGTGTTTTTCAGAATTTGTGATTTTTATTGTGCTGTTGTTCTAGAAACTCGAGAAGGAAGATGCGGCGAAGCGACCGCAGAAGCAGCCGGAGCCGGCTGCAGTGGCTGCAGCAGCGAGCAGTGATGATGTGAGTAGATGGGTTCTGATGAAGTACCAGTGAAATGGGGAACGTTCGCATTCATTGTTGTTACAGGTCATGATGGACCCAGCGGACAACGGCGCGCCCGCCGTTCCTGCAGCAGCCGTCATCGACGATGACGACGATGACTGCGTCATGATAGAGGACGAACAGACGACGCTGACGGTAAGAATGTGGTCTTTGATCTTTCATCAACCTTCGGAGGGTCCTACAGTGGACTCAAGAAAAATGAAGAGTGAATCGAATTTTTTTCTAATTAATCAGGCACACGTGCGCGAGGAATCGATGGACACGTCGACGGCCGTGGGCGGCCAGAACCAGCCCGGCTACAAGGACGACGATGAAGAGCCAGCAGGGACTAGTCAGCAGGTTCGGTAGGGGATCGAGTACTGCATTTATTGCATCAGGATACGGTAGTGGAGAGTGGTACGGTACGGATTATTTAATCTCCTCTTTGCAGCCTGTTGTGCGGCAGTTTACGCCGGATGACGACGACGATCTGTGCATCGTGACGGAGATCGAGAAGTGAGTGGACACGGTAGTCATTGATTGTACTGAAATCGATGGAGTAGGAATAGCGGTACTAATCGATAATTGCAGTCCCGGTTGCACGACGGCTGCGGCGACGCTGAGTAAGCAGAGGGAGAAGGTGCGTTTAGTCTATCATTGGTTATTGTGCCCTCGGAGTTACGATCACCAGTGCGAAGTATAAGGCTTCGTGGTGTAAAGAGGACGTGAAACAGGAACCATAAAGACAATCGGCCGATTGCAGAAGCACGGCTGCCCGAAGTGCTCGACGCGTTTCATCACGCGCAAGACGCTGCAGGAGCACCTTCGCTCCGCGCACCAGTTCGACGCCGGAGAGACGACCATCACTGAGGTTTGTTGGGATGCTGAAACACCTCGCTATAGATTACTGAAGAATGAAAACCGTGAGAGATATTGGAGCAAATATGAAGCAGTTACGTTGCTGGGCTGAATTTTGTAAACATCAATTTCTCAACAACCTTCATTTTTTTTCTCAGGAACTCGGTTGCCCGACGAACACGGCGATTTGGCTGTGCAAGTCGTGCTGCCTCGCCTTCCAGTCGATGGACCAGAAGAGGGCGCACTCGTTAGTTTATTTTTTACTGTTTCAAGGGCTTCTATAGTCAGTCAGCAATACTCTCGACCAGGTTACGGTAAGCGATCAATAATACCGTATTCTCACATTGCAGGACGCAGCACGGCGGGCAGCGAGCGTTCGGCTGCGAGACGTGCTCGTGCGTCGCGTACAACGGAGAGGTCAGTGGGGAATTTGGATTCGAAATTTGATCAGCCATTTTCGCGCTGCATCTATCATATGTTGCAGGCAGTTTGCATTAAAGATAGTCGAATGCCGTACTTTTTCAGGTGATGGCACAGCACCAGCGCAAGCTCGCTGACAAGCGCATCACGTACATCTGCGGCGAGTGCAAGTTCGAATTCGAGCACGAGATGCAACTGCACGAGCACAGCAGGTAATTTGAATATCTGACAGTGACGCTACGGGGAGATGCGTCGCGGTTCTGGTCAGAGTTCGGAAGTTGAATGGGATTGCATTAAAATGAAGACGAGCTTCAACTCATTCTTGCATTCGCAGAGATAAGCACGCCGCCGTCCTCCTCTACTTCTGCAAGGCGTGCGAGGTCGCCTCCACTGACGGACCTTACATATACGGTCACATCGTGCAGAACATGTGCCCGCAGGACTTCCAGCGAGGACCCAAGTCGCAGGTACGGTGGCATGAAGTGCATCTGGTGTGCATCTGTTTTTACTAATTATTTATTCACTATCAAGTAATTTATTTTCGCAGGAGGATGCGGCGAAGCGGATCGGCGTGTGTCCGGCGAACCAGATGCACTTCCAGCCGACGACGATGACCGACTACAAGGAGGCATTCGCGCGCGTGCCGGTGAGTACAGCGGCGATGCGGCGGCGAATATCCTAATTCGCCCGATTGCAGAACAAGTTCGTCAGTCCCTCGCTGTGCTCCCATCGCTCACTCATAGTCGCTGGAGACAAGCAGGTCTCATGCAAGGAGTGTCGGTGCTTGGTGGGTTTTATCACTGATATTATTCTCGATATGATCCAAAGAGATGTTCTCTATATTTCACCCGCACAATTCGTTGAGCATTACTAGCAATGCTGACCGGTTCACACATTTTGTTTCACACTGTTTCAGTCAATGTGTTTGAATCACAATGTCCTTCAATGCGAAAAATGGCAATACCCTTCGCATTGCAGGAGAATCTTCAGCGGCATGTGGCCATGATCAGCCACGAAGACGACGCGATCAGGAAGTACGAGGCAACGGTGAGAACCTTCTTTTGAATATCTAGCGCTCACTGTAGACGACAAGCAACTGTTCGAGCAGCTACCCTTTTTTATGGTCAATTCTCTCACATTACATCTTACAGATCACGAAAGTGCGTACGCATCCGCCGCTCACTGCGGTCAGGCTGGAGTACGAGAAGAGGCAGCGCGCGGATGAGGCCGCCAGAACCCAGAGACAGCAGGCGGATCAAATGGTGAGTGGATGGGGACCCCGCGACGCGGCTCGCGGTTAGTGGATATGGCACGGCTTTTACGAGAGTAGGCAGAAGATGTAATATAAGAATGATAGCATCAACAATGTCAAACAAAATTGATCGAAGGTATTGGGAATCGAACGACTGTGAACTTTTCATGAACCTCAAAGTTGCAGGCGCGATACGGCATGCCCATGGGTGGAGGAATGATGCACCCGGGTGCCATGCGATACGGCGGTGGAGGGCCGCAGCACCAGGTACAGGAATGGTCTTTCGTCTTTGATGTGTGGTCTCTAGCTGTTCATTATTAAACGATAGGTAGAGGAACTGTCAATCAATAATCGATAATTGATCAAATTATTCCAGAACATGCACATGGGCTACCCGATGCAGCCGGCGCCGCAGCTGCCTCCGCTGCGCGGCAACCACCCGATGCAGCAGCATTTGTTCCCCGTGCACAGTCAGATGGACGCGCAGCAAGAGGTATGGTAGCTGAGGGATACGGTCAATGGGATACGGCAGAAACGAATAATAGGGTAGAAGGACGGATGGACTATAGGATAGACTCGAAATTTCAACAAGCCCACGTTACAGCGCGCTGATGCGACGCGTCGCTTCAACGACCGCGTGCAGGCGGCGCAGTCGGCCAAGATGAGCGTCGTGGGAGGCGGAGGGAGGTGAGAAAATAAGTTTGGCAATGACTCATCAAGTACTTATTTTGCAGGCCACCCATGCTGACGCCCGGCAGCGGCACGGGAGCGCACGCCCATAACGGCGGACCGGCGATCCTGCGGTCGGCGCCTTCCGGACCGCGGCCGCCCCCTGCGCCGCAGCCGCAGCGCGTGCACGCGTCCCACCCCCCGCCGTACGCACTCGGACCGCACACGCCGCCTGTGTTGACGCGCGCGCCCCTCTCGACGATGGGCAGCCTGCAGTCGATCGCGGCAATGGTGGGCGTGCCGGTCGGACCACCGCCCGGATACGGCTCGCACGCAGCCCCCGTCGGAGGAAACTGCAACGTGAGTGTGAATTGAAATCCATGGAGAATTAGGCTGTGATCGGGATCTCTGTTACGCTCTGTCTATCTCTGGTTCACATATCGCTAATTGTGTGATAGAGACGGACAGCCGTTGATCTTGTCCCTTGTTTCATTGATTGCCCTAATATCTACTTCTTTCAGCACTGCAATGCACCGATCCTGTCGCAGCGCGACTCGTTCATCCATTCCCTGCACACTTCTGACAGAGGCGCTTTTGTGTGTTCCACCTGTCCAGTGGCCATCGCAGACGAGAGGAGTGCCATCAAGCACATCGTCAACCACATGGAACCGCGTGAGTATTGATTATTTGGGCTACGGTAGGGGTGGGGAGGTAATCTAGAACTGACTTAATATTAGCTTGTACAGGCGAGCGACAGCTTGACATGGACATGGAGTGCCCGTTCGAGGAGTGCGGCGTGGAGGTGCCCACGCTCATCATGCTCAAGAACCACCTCATCGCGCACGCGCCTCCGCTGAGGCACAGAGTCAGGAGTTGCCACCTCACATTTGGCTCTGCGGCACTGGCCCGAACGCACGAAGAGATCCACGAAAAGAGGTACGGTTCGAGGGCTAATGGTGATCGAGAACTCATACGGCTCATACGGTAACGAAAACTGATTAATTTCAGCAAGCGAGACAACGAGTGTTGCATTCTATGTGGTACCATGGACAATTGGGAGATGGAGATGACAGATAGGAGAGGAAAGTGAGTGGATAATTGATTTTATTGTTTGTACTGTCATAGTACTGATAACAAAGGAATACCAGTGAATGTGTACACGTTTCGTTTGCTTTCATTTCCTTTTCATCTACTTCATTTTGGTTGATAAAATTGATTGATCTAATCAACATTAATGTCAGGGGCCTGACGGTGAAGCACGTGATGAAGCATGCGATGGCGCACAAGTACTACTGCAAGATCTGCGATATGCAGACGTTCGATCTGGTTTGTTTTTTTCATACTTAAATTATTTGTTCAATTAATTCATGAAAAATTGATATTCACAGGAGAGCCAGATGGTCACTCACTATATCATGCACCACACCGCGGCCGAGGGCGATATCAGGTGAGCGGGTGGTAAACAATGAGGGAATGATTCTCCAAACGTGTTGGTCTGCTAATATGTTGACAATATGCTGTTTATGCTACAATTCGTCACTGTGTCTGACAACGAACCAATATTAAATTGATTTCCTCCTCAGAACCTGCTCGGACTGCGACGAGCACTTGCGGACTGACCAGGACCACAAGGTGCACTGCCTCACGCAGCACACGGTGAGCTTTTGTTAGGCACCGAAATGGGGTTTGAGAAGTACAGGGTTGGGCCTAAATAGCCAGTGCATTTGCTGATCCCCTTTGAATCAAAATATGATAAATATCTAACTGTAATTTGCAGATAACCGAGCTCTATCAGCCGGAGAAGATGATGATCCGCATCCCGCAGGAATTCAGCGACCATATCGGAGTGGGCATCGATGAGCCGATTCCCGGCCGAAGATGATTTTTGATCTTTCAATTTGATCGATGATCACTGATCTCTCAAAGTGATCTTTGATTTATTCCCTTGTCGTTCTTTATTCTCCCCCCTCGATCAATCCCAGCTATCGTAACAAACGACTAATAAATTGGCTCTTTTTCTGATATTATCTAGTTATTTATTCTGTATGAACGAATATTCAAATTGGAAATATGGACAATTCCTTCATAATTTGAATACGATTTCATCTCATTTGCTATTGTTTCACCGCTCCTCAATTAGGCTAAGCATTCAATATCCGTGTTTCATTCGCCTCTGATCTCTATAGAATTGCCCAATTGATAGGAATTTTGTGAATCTACTTTGCCGCCACAATTATCATTTTGTTGTCGTTTCACCTAGTCTAGCTGCCCTGTCCCTGTTTATTCGGTTGTGAACGTTTTCAAGTTTCCCTAAGAGTGTATTGGTTCCCGTATCGTAAATTTAACTTCCGGTGAACGTTGCCAAATCTCGAAGTTATCATGTAATTGTGCTTTTATAATTTATGGCCAAAGGAAAGGTATAATAAACTATGTAATGTAAGTGTTCCTATCTACACAAAACGCGTCCGTTTCGCCAAGGTTACTGTGACATTGAGATTCCGATAGTATCGATTAGAATATCGATTGCTCATACAGTATGACCAAGCTACGGTCGATAAGGAGCGAACTCGGATTCGTCTCGCGTGGAGACGGTAGCTGCTCGGTGTCGGCGGGCAAGGTGCGTGGTGTGGTGGTGCATGGTGAGATTTACTAAAAGTCGTTAGTCAAATTTTGTACAGAGTGTGGTGTGGGCCTCGGTGAACGGACCGGGCGACTCGCATCCCTCGAGAAGACACGGTGACGAATTGTACATCGAGAGCTGCTATCGACCGGCGACCGGCGATGCCGACTCAGTTACGGTATACACTGATTGCATGAGGATTACGGTATTATCGATTTTTCACAGTTCAACAGCCTGCTGCGGGCGGCTCTCGAGTACTCGATCAACACGAAGCTCTTCCCGCGAGCCGCGCTGCAGGTTTGTGTTTGAAGGTTACGATACTTTTGCGATCGTAAACTGACTAGGATAGTTTACTGTAGTTTGAGGGCTACGCAGACTGCTCAATCGATGTTCTCGCAGGTTACGGTGCACGAGATGCAACGGGACGGTTCCATGGCGGGACTGGCGCTGACGGCAGCTTCGATGGCTTGTCTGGACGCCGCTATCCCGATGCGAGCGCCATTCTGTGGAGTGCAGGTGCGAAATCCACCGATTCCGATTCATTGGTTCAAGAGTACGGTACCGTTTGGGGATTGAAGCATGATCAATCGTCCCTCAGGTGGTTCTCGTCGACGGCGAGTTCATCGTGGACGCCGATACGAGAACAGAATCGAAGGCCGACGCCGTTTTTAATTTCGCAGTTTCGAGGCAGAGAAACGAGCAGAATGAGGTACGGTTGAAGAATCGCACGAGTGCTTAAATAATTTCGTGTGAAAAGCAGTGGTAAGAAATTAAGGTAATAGAATGTCGCTGTTCAGGGAATTAGATGGTAACGGGTTCTAGTGACTCTCAAAAGGCTGACGAATTCGAACAACTCAATGATAACAACGATTGCTAGATCATTCCTCTCATCATCGCATCGTCGCACAGCGGCAATTTCAGTCTAGAGGAACTGATGAAGGTGAGGAGGGAAGGCCAATTTCCCATTTCCAAATTATGGGCCATATCGAGCGAATTCTAGAGAAATTGTGATAGATGCCATCAAAATATGTCAGAAACTGATGAATCACTGTGGTGAAATTCACTCAATTACAGGCCCGTGCTCTCGCCTACGAAGCAGCTAATGAGATCTTCGCCTTCTACCAAGAATCTCTCCAGAGAAAGTATACGGTGGAAAGCATCGCCTGATCGATTACGGTAGCCAGTAATCGATCAATTGATCTCTGTTTTATTATTATTGTTATCGTTCTCACTTATGTTGTTGATTTCTCTGAATTCCGTGTTTCACTCCGAGTATTAATAATGCATTATCTGTGCGCAATTACATCAATGCAACACTCGGAGAATGTCACAATACAGTTAAAATTATGATCGGGATCCGTACGGGAAAAAATACACACACCCACGTTTCAGGTGAGTGGTAAAGCGAAGATGTGCTCAAGTTTACAATATGAATCTCATGCTCGACTTTCAACCATTTCAACCCACATTTGGCGAGTTTCAGAAATGATTTTAAATGTTCACGTCTGCTTTGCAATGCCGATATCCGCAGGCTAGCAGACCGCTCGCACAGCATCGTGCAGGTCCGCGCTGGCCGAGAGCCCAAATAGCTAACTAGTTAATTGATTAGCCACTCGTAAAAAAACATTAAAATACATTTAACAAAGTGAGTCTCTGTATGAAACGGCCGTTACAGCGTTATATGTCGACAGCTTCGCATCGAACTTTTGAATAGACGCTCGCTGTATTCCGCATGTTTGTTTAGAAATTCGCGATATACTCTTACAGCAGATTTGGCAATTCTCACCATTAGCAGTGCCTTCAGCGTCGGCAGCCCGTCCGAATCGGCGAGGGAGAAGAGGTGGAACTCCTTGGTTGCCCGATAGGTCGTCGCCTGCCGTCCACAGTCGACTCTCCTCCATTATTGCTGCAATATCAAAATCGAAATCTCTCGGCCCGTTAATAATGAGAAAAAAGGTAGCAAAAAGAGAGAAATAAAAAAAATACTGCGAACGAGTAATCGAACAATCGACTGCACATCAGTTCAATGGAAGCATTAGGTGTGGCGCCGGAACCGTCAAATGACTACACTAACACCACGTCGACTAGTCCTAATTCTGCCGCATTTTCCTAAACCCGAGGTGATCGATTTTCCTAGGGATGGGAGGGACTCTAGTAGGATTGTGAAACAAGGCCGCGTAGCGCAGTTTTTTCTATTGAGGATCGAGTGGTCGGGGGGTTCGCCCTATTGCCGGATGCTCCTAACTATTGCTGAATTTGCACAGGCATGAACTGATGTGACTGCAGTACTGGAGGCTACCATGTTTTTCGTATAGATTGGGGCCACATTTCTCAAGTTTCCTGAGTGACCTGTCAACAAAATTTAATGAAATAAGGGACGGCAAGTGTTTAGAGATGAAGAAAAAAACTTTTTTTAAATTTTTTTTTAAAAAAGTGAATCAAGAAACTTGAGAAACTTGGTTCTGCAATCCATATGAAATTTCGAAATGTACTGTAGTCTCCAATCGATTCTCGACCTTCCTTTCTTTTGTTGTCGCAAATATGTTTTGCTCCCGTTTTCCGTATATATTTGCTCATTTCTGCTTTCCAGCGATGAGCTCGAGCCGGCCGCATTTCACCGACATTGTTACCGTTCTTCACAGCGGCAAGCCGGTTGCTGCTGCGACCCCTTCGCAGCCAACGCCCAAGGCCGGAAGAGGCAAAGGAGACGCTGGAGCGCGTGCGCCCGTCTATGCGGGTGAGTCGACGTTGGCTGAAAACTGTAAAGACATCTGGTTTCGTTTTCTGTCGAGCAGCAGGTTAGCAGAAGGATTGACGGCCTTGTGATTCCAATTCCCCGTTGCAGCAATAATGGAAGGCGAGTCGACTGCGGACGGCAGACTGCGGATCGGGCTGGCGGCGACCAATCCGGCAACGATGGAGTTCCACCTCTTCTCCATCACCGATTCGGTTGGACTCTCGACGCTGAAGGCACTGCTAAGGGTGAGTTTTGCATAATTTGAACGTTTCCCGAAGCCCTAAACAAGCAAGTCAATACAGCGAGTGTCTTTCGATACCAGCAAGTTAACAGATAACGCGGTAACAGCCATTTTATAATACAGAGGCTAGTTTATTTATGTAAACTATTAATTAGTTACGTAAGTAATGAATTAATTAATTAAGGCACTCGACCCGACGGACATCATCATCAACGCCGGCTCGACCAGCGCGGCCCTACACGATGCGGTGCGGGCGGTCTGCCGGCTAGCGGATATCGGCATGGCCAAGCAAACGTGAGCACCTCAATACTTTGCCCTGAACCTCGCAACCCCTGAACCGAAAAGCGTGTCTGCGGGCGGCTGTTGGCAATGCTAACGAATGTTTCATTAAAATTAATATATTCTAAAAGATAAATATACTAAACTGCAATTGCAGGCTGTACGAGGGCGGCCTGAACACGTACGCGCGATTGACCGCCGTCAGAGCGAAGTTGAATGTGAGGAATGCGGCCGAGGGGTGAGTGATTGGGTATTTTCCTCCTAACAACATTCTTCGTTCTCTCCGATCTCTCCCTTACTTTGTGTTATTCTAATAAAAAAAACATTTTTGCCTCATTTTATTCGTTATATTATCGCTATTATCAGGGAGCTGTGCCTGGGAGTGTTCACCGCACTGGTGAAGTTCGCGGAGCACCAGCGGGACTCCCGCTACCCTCGCTCCTCCCTCACGGTCGCCTTCCGAGGTTTGTTTTTGTTATTATTGTTGTGATTATGGTGATTGTTATTTAAAGGCGACCCGGGCCTGCTCGAGTGCCCGCTGTGCGAGGCGGATGAGAATGCGGAACAAGCCGTGATGGGCAGTGTGAAGGAGATTCAGGTAAGAGAAAGCGATGATACATGAAAGTCACTGGTCATGTAATAATGGAGTACCCTTTTAGCGCAAAAAGAATCGTGAAATTATCTTCTTTGGTTTTATTAAATTGTTAAGTTTGGCAATACGAAGCGCCGTTCGGGGCTTTATACGTAGTTATTCTCCGTTTCAGGAGCACTTCTTCCAAGAGCACTGGCAGCTGCACGGCTACGCCTGCCACCTGTGCGGCGAGGTGTACCAGACGGTGAGATGATCTTTGATCTTCGAGGCTTTTAAAACTGCGTTTCACATTATGTATCTTATCTCCACGTTACCACTGTTTTTTCGTTCTATATTCAATATCAAAAATCATGTTATGAGTTTTTTTGTAGCGTCTGCGGATCGATAAAGCTACCGTTACCGTATTCCCTCTCATATTCAGGTGGATCAGCTGGTCGCGCAGCACACGGAGTGCGATGCGTGGACGCGGTGGAGGACGGCATGGAAGGGTAGTGACGGAGAGGTACGGTATCCTATTGATTGACTTGCGAAAAATACGTGGTTACATTTAAAAATCCTTTGGTCAATTATCGGATCGGATATTTCAAAAACGAGCATGCAGTCCCGAAAGTGTTATTTACCCGAAAATTACGATGGTCAAGAACAGTATATCGTTGCTGAATTTGATCATAGAGGCTGAGGTCGATGAAACGTGATTGTAGCGGGAAATATTAGTTCAGATTTATTGTAAGGAACATTCATTTTCAGCTGAAGATGACGCACGGTCGCATGCTGCTGTGCTGCGCGGACTGCGGATGGCACACGGTGCTGGAGCAGCGGAAAGGAGAGGAGAAGGACAAGATTGGATATCTCAAGAACTTCTTCGTACGTTCTTGTTCTCGCGTTGTAGTTATTTTTCTTCCAAATGAAGATGCACTCGAATACTACTGTTTGAAGACAAAAGTCGAATTGGTTCGAAAGATAAGTTCATTCGGCCTTTCGTTCTCCCTTCATGCTGCCCTTATTTTCTAAACCCATTATGAACATTTGAGAATTTCGATTTTTCAAAATCGTATAAAATCCTAATTATCATGCGTTCAATCGGAAGCAATGAGTTGTCTAGTGTAAAATGGTTGAATTCTCCTGGGCACTGTAGGTCGATCGAATATCGATTGATTTTGCAGGCGCACCACAACAACGACGGGCTGCTCGTGATGATGGTCTACTTTCCAGCCCGGCCGGACCCGGATGTGAGTGCTCTGTTAAATTTGTTCTCTAACAGAGAAGAAATGGATGGAAAAATACAGAGAATTGCAAGGTTTGGATGAAGGAGAAGAAGAGATAGCGATAAATATGCCCGCCTTTGCTTGGCCTCCTACTTTGTATGCATTGTCACAAATAGGGGAATATTTGTCCTGAGATCAGTTTGAACAGGTTGTTCTCTGCTTCTTAAATATTCTATATTGCAGCTTACCACAATGCGTCTCTCTATGCACTCGACGGCTGGCGGAGACCCGACGGTTAGATTCAATTGGAATATTTATCGATTCGGGCGACCCTGTTTAGTGAAAGGCTGTGGTGAAAGCACTCATCTTCTTGTGGGGTTTCAGCTGGAGTATCTAGCCCATGTTATGTTGTGCAATTAGTGTAATGTTTTGTGTTCCTTTTCAAGACCAACTATTATGAAGGCCTGTCAATTAAAATATTATAATTTAATTAATTACCAACATCCTCCAGGCTCGGTGCATGCACTGTCTCAACGCCGCGCCCTTCAAGGATCCGACAGATGCAAACGAGCACTGCATGAAGGTGACTTGCCTGTTTCTTGGCCCATCTCTTTCTACAGAGTATTCTCTCGGAACCGTTCTCATTCCAACCCCTGACATGTGGTTGGAGCTGTGCAGTGTGGGCCAAGAAACAGGATAGTTCCGATTTTGCTGCTCTAGCATAGGCACTGTAATGGACAGTCTTCTTTCGTCGTACCCTCGAGCGACTCCTAATCACTAATGGTCGTGAGCTGCAGAGAATTGTTCAGTCAAGACTCGCATGCATACCAGGATAAAACACCTAGAAAACATACCTCGGCAAGAATAAGTGAAAGCTCGACGGTTTCTGGGCCATGGCCACCCCGAATAAAATGCTATGATAGGGAGAGAATACTCTAGCAATGAAGGTCGTCCAGAAACCGAAGAACAGCCGAATATTCTCAATCTCCGTTTTCAGTTCCACAGGGACAAGCCAATCGAGTGCGGCGTCGAAGCGTGCAGAGCGAGGGCTACAACGGACTACTTGATGGAGTACGGTATCTTGAGTATGGTATTTTGAATATCGATTAGATACCGTAATCTCCTGCTCTTTTTCGATTATCGATTGATTTAGAACGATGAGTCATTGACTATGACGGACTATCTTCGGATGTGGTATTTTATCGATTACAGTATCTTGAGCATCAATTCGAAATTTGAATAACTCGCGTGAACACTGCTCAGTGTCTTTAGGCTAATTGTAAGACAATAAGTGTAGAGATTGAAATTCGAAAATGCAAAGAAAAAGAAATATTCAATTGCAGGCTGCACCAGATGTCGCACGTGTCGCACGACAACTCATTCCTAGCGGATTTCCTGTCCAATTCAGCGAAGATCCACCCGCCGCCTAACAATCTGAGGTACGGTTTTCTTTTTGCGGTTTCTCACATTCCTTAATTAAAGATTACTATTACTACTGGAACAGTGCGTTATGCTGGTTGCATACATCTTTTTGAAGGGTGATCTAGATTGCATTAGCAACTACCTCTGCTGAGGTCTGATTTATGAACTCGCCATCTTTTCCAGTTACGCGCCCCGCTGTGGATGGAAGGACCGCGCGAAAACGAAGGATTTCGCGTTTGGAGGAGTGATGGAGAGAGGAGGAGGCGAGACGAGGAAGAAGAAGGGATACGATTTGGTGAGGATCATGCCTGCTTATGATGGGTTGAAACGCAAAATGTTCTGGAGTTAGAGTCGGTGGTAGTGTTTCTGCTGAAATATGTTGGCAGCTGCCCGCGGGAAGACGCGCAATTCGTGTTAGATGTGCGTTAGATAGATGTACCAGTAGCACTTCCGTTCGGCTAGAGCTATTGGTTGTGCGAGATACGAGAGACCTAGTTTATCTGCCTTGTTGCTTCCGATCAGAGTCCGGTTACTTAGGTCATGAAAATGTTGAAAAAGTGGGTTGCTTTAAAAAAAATTGACTAATTTCTTAAAAATTTTGCAAAATGTGGGTTCCTTTTATATTTTTTTTCAGGTCGCTGAGCAAAAATTTGTCATTTTGTGGGTTCCTTTTTCAAGAAAAGTTCAAAATGTGGGTTGCATATGTCATTTTTGAGGGGGTAATCGGACCCTGCTGCCGATGAAGTAATTTGTCAATCTTACCATCAGGTCGGTCCACTGGAGGACGTGCGGCAGGCGAAGGCGAGACTGATCAAGAGCAGAGGAAGAAACGATAAGGGTGAGATGAAACCCCGATCTCTCTCTAGGGACAGCACAGTACAAAGATAAAATCATCCTCACTCGAGTACAAAGATCAAAGATCGTTTCCCGTTCAGGATACGAGAATGCATCGTTTCCCCAGGTGTCAAGGATGGCGAAGCGTGTGATGGAGGATGTTAGTGATTGATTAGTTAATTATGATAATTGTTAATTAATTAATTAATTAAGTTATTTAAATATGCCAAATATTCAACTTGCAGCTCAGGAAGAAGTACAGCCACGTCGAGTGCATTGCAAGCTTCGATGTGAGTTTTCGGTTTCAGTATTCCTTTATCGCTCAAGTCGATATATTCTAAACATATTCTTCTCGAATTCACAAGCCTAGATAGTATGCTATCGTAGTGTGGCGAACAGAAATACGTTCAGTGTAGTTATTAGTTTTGTTCGATCACGTCATTCGATAAAAAGTCGGCAAACCATAACCCATTACCGTAACCCCAACTCCATTCAGGAGCACACCTGGCTGACGGACGAGGCCGCGCAGAGGTTCGCTGACTGGATGGCCGGCTGGGAGAGTGAGGAGGGGCAGAGACAGGGCGGACCACCCAAGCAGCTGGTCGTTGACGTAGGTCACTTGTGGTGTACTTGATGATCAAATCCCTGGCAAAAGTACAATGTTTCACGATCTTGAAAATGATGCTCATGTACGGCGTCGTCTTCCACATCCCTGTGAAGCGGGTGCTTTGCTTACCTTCAGTTGGCATATACATGCATTCCCGGGTGAACTTACGACCCACACTCATCCATCTGGTAGAATAACTCCACTTTGCAGTTGCCGCCGTCTGCCATCGTCCGCATCCCGTCCGTGGAAGTGACGCTCCAGTTGAGGGACACGGACACACTCAGCGGCTACCTGCTCAATGCGAAGTGAGGGAGTGGATCTTTGATCGTCAGGAGTGTAAAATGTTTGTAAAACGAATTGCAGCCTCTTCTACTGCTTCGGCTGCGACTCGATCCTCAAGGGCAACCAGGCGTTCAAGCATCTCAAGCCGAACAGGGACCAGGTACGGTAGCTGCATCGATTTATCTGATCATCTAGATTTATCGATTGCAGTTCAGAGCGTCTATGAAATCGTGCTATCCATCCCAGTTCTGATTTTATCGGGTTACGAAACGCTTAGATGATAGGCTGACTACACTGATTACTTAACTGTCCATTAATTCAATTAATTACTAATTGCTTATTAATTTCAACTAAATGCAGACGGCGAACAAGTGCGCGATGCAGGTCAACGGCCGGATCCAGCCCAATCCGATCAAGAACAGCAATGTGAGGGAGTTTCATTTATATTCCTTTTTTGGACCAATATTGGTCACATTAGTGAGAGATAAATACATCAGTGTTATTGTGATGCAAGTGAAACCAATAATCAAATCATATTTTGGAAATGTTGCCCATCCATTATGCGTTTCGTCTCTGCGATAAGGGCTTCTCGATTTCGTCGCATGTTGATTCCGGTTGAGGCAACGGTCGTATAAAAAAAGTAATTTTTTTCATTCGTCGTAACAACCAAAATATTATTGAAAAATGCGAACGCTGTTCGTTAGGTGTTTCATTCCATTATTTTACTTACTAGTCGGATTTTTCAGATGTTCCAACTCTACTCGCACGCAGCTGCCCCGCCCGACTACACGCTGCCCTGCCCGCACTGTGATAGGAAGGTGAGTTGCCCTACTTCCCGCTGTCTTTGACAGACGCGCCTAACAATAAAGCTCACCTTGTTCTTAAACGGCACGTTTACGTTGAAAACTACACTGGTTTCATGCAATCCTTGCAGTCGTGCTCGATCACCGGCCTGCGCGTGCACATCATGTGTGCGCACGGCACCTTCGTCAAGTGTAAGAGGGAGGACAGTGAGGGTGAGCTTGATTGATTTTTTGCAAAACTGGTACACGTCGAACCAAACATTTGCGGAAATTTGCAGACTTATGGATGGATTGAAACTTGCGTTTGTCACACAATTAAAACCATGAACATTCGACTAAAAAACGTGAAAGAATAAAAAGAAAGGAATGATTTCAGTAATGCCCGACGCGCTCAGCCTAAAGTTCAACCTTCGATCGAAGCTGAACAGGTAAGAAAATACAACAACAGTGTTATTATTATTGTTGTTATTGTTATTGATATTGTTGGTGTTTTTCTAGAGACAGACAGACGGCAGCTAGGCTGGAGAAGGACATGAAGGCGCTGAATCTGCAGAAGAAACAGGGCAGGAAGGCCGCACTCCCGGTCCCGCTGCTGAGAGAGGAGGGCAGCGATGATGGTGAGGGTGTATGGTATGGGGAATACGATAGTGGAAGAAGGGGAACGGCTATTGATTACCTAGATGGAAGAAGATGGCAGTGATGTTGACGGTGGGTGCCAGTAATCGATCATTACACTGTCGGCCCTCGTAGTTGCTGTAAGATTGCTAAAATTTATTCATATGTTCAGTGTTAGGTGTAAAATCATGTGTGTTCATCGATTACTTCTTTTCTGACTTTGCAGTCGTGCTCGAAACGACTATAGATATCGAAGTGACTCATCTAGGACTAACATAAATAAGCAATTAGTTGGTAATTTATTCGTAATTAATTAATTAAATAATTGCAGGCATCGAAGTGCTCGGACAGCGACTGGTCCGCTCGAAGAAGCGCAAGGCGGAGGACGATGACGCCGTGTGGATGACGGTCCAGGCTATGGTCAACAGGGTGGTCAGGGTGGGTTGTTGTTGTTATTGTTATTGTTGTTGTGGTTGTGGTTGTTACGTATTGTTGATCAATTGATTAATCCCTTTCAGAAGGAATATCAGCTCAAGGGCGAGGAGGAGCCGGTGGAGGAGAAGGTGAAGAGGGGGATCAAGAACGAGGCTTTTTTCCAATAATCAAAAAATGAAAATTCAATCATTTTCAGCCAGTATTCGTGCTCTCCGACGACGAGTGCATCATCAGCGACCACGACAGCGACGTCGTCGTGATGGAGGAGGCGGACGCCCGGAGGAATCTGTCGGTAAGCGCCTTTGATCTTTGATCTTTGGTCTTTGTTCTTTCATATTTGATGTGTGAATTTTCTCTATTCATTGCGAAAAGCTATTGACACAAGAAAAAATTATCGTGCATGTAGTGAGATAGAGACTAAATTCCTCTTGTCTTTTTCTCTCGAAAATGCACTAATGGTTGTGGTTTCTGTCGTGCAATTTATAGTCGATATAATCGTTCATTTGCAGGCCACGATTCGTGAGGAGTCGGAGGCATTTTCGGCTGGAGGCAAGGACGAGCCGGGATACAGGGAGGATGAGGAAGAGGATATGATGGTGGATGAGGCCATGGATGTGCAGGTAGGGATATACGGTAGATTGAGAAGTACGGTAGAATTGATTGGTACGGTAGGCTGGATAGGATGAAGTACGGCAATCTCAAATAATTCAAACATACACACTAGAATCACAGGAAAAGTGATTCATGGTTATTGTATTTGTCTCGCCTTTGTAATTAGTTAATTACTAATTACAGCCACTGATCCGCCAGTTCACGCCGGACGACGAGGACGACGAGTTGTGTGTGGTGGCGGAAGTGGAAGAGTGAGTGGGGGATACGGTAGATTGGGGAATACGGTAACTGGTTACGGTAATAGATATCGATCTTTGCATTTGCAGTGCGGGAGTGGTCGGCCGAGCTGCGACAATCGAGAGTCAGCGGGAGAAGGTATCGTGATTTTTTACATGCAGCTCCGTTCGGGATTGAAAGTTTTCATTTTTCATTGATCTATACTGCTGCTGAAGAAATGCATTTCTTGGGGTCTCATACCTCACAAGTCCACAATCTGTTCGAATAATGCCTACTTATTCAACAGAAAAAAAAGAATGTTACTGGCATTTTGAGGCTTCGATGGGCACGTTTACTTGCAGAAATTGGCCTGCGGCAAGTGCTCGGACAGGTTCCGCACGCAGGCGAGTCTGCAGCAGCACCTCCGCTCCGCGCACCAGTTCGACGCCGGAGAGACGACGATTACGGAGGTGAGGTGCACGCTAGACGCGCCGGGTTAGAGATGGAGATTAGGGTTATTACAGCCAGTGTTGAGGCGATGGTGAATCGCTTCATTGCCTTGGTTGAGAAGCAGTAGCTCTTTAGGGTGTGAATGCTCGCATATCATAACAGCGACGGCAACAACAATAACAATAACAATGCTAATCAAAACAACAACAGGAGCTCGGCTGCCCGACGAACACGGCGATCTGGTTGTGCAAGTTGTGCTGCCTCGCCTTCCAATCGATGGACCAGAAGAGGGCGCACTCGTCAGTTTTGATTTATTATATATTTTTTTAAATAACTAATTTACGATGCTCTTAGTATCGTAACAGTACTCTTTGAATTCGGCTCAATCAGAGCCTACAGTAGCGATGCGATACGGTGGAACTAGGTCGGATGAGAACCATTTGTATATTCCGTCTCTTGTCTCTTGTCTCTCGCCCTCATTAGGTTCTCATCCAGTCGGTTCTTATCCGACGGTTCTCATTCGACCTAGTTTCGATACGGTAGTCAATCAATAAATGTTGCAGGACGCAGCACGGCGGCCAGCGCATGTTCGGCTGCGAGACGTGCTCGTGCGTCGCGTACAATGGAGAGGTGGGTGGAGTTGGGATTGTAAAAGACGCGAGATGAGAGTGGAGGAAGGAGGGAGTGGTTTGAGAGACTCGAGTGATATGATAGGATAGTGAAACAGAGAGAGAGAGAGAGAGAGAATTGTTGTTCTTGAATGAATTTGCCCAAGACGACCATTACTTTCTAACAGATAGCAGCAAGAAATAGAAATAGTGAAACAGTAGTTTTCCATTCTTGTTCTGGAAAATTTGTCCGTTTGAATGGAGAGGTGACATTGGTTGTATATCAGGAACGCTGACAATGAGATAATTAGTGATCTGAGAAAATTCAATAAATCAGAACGCGGAGCAACGATGACGCTCCTGTTGAATTTTGCAGTATTTGTTCTCTTGGTATTTTCCCGATGCAGCAATCGTATTTGGGGAGTAGTGCTATTCGAATGCAATTAATTACGGGATCTCATTGAATGATGAAATAGTTAATTGATTGATTTAGTCATTGACTAATTAATTAATTTACGTAAGTATTGCAGGTGATGGCGCAGCATCAGCGCAAGCTCGCCGACAAGCGCATCACGTACATCTGTGGCGAGTGCAGATTCGAGTTCGAGCACGAGATGCAGCTACATGAACACAGCAGGTGAGCATACGCGTTGCGTGGGGATGCGTCGCGGTCGAGCTGGAACGCGACGCGTCGGGAATGCGTCGCGTTTGGGGTGGAAAATGATAAATGATAGCACGAGATGCAGCTACATGAGCACAGCAGGTAAATAAGGATCAACCGCGACGCGCAGGTGACGCGTCGCGGCTAGGGAGCGGAATAGTGGATCAAAGGGTGGCCCAAACAAATGCAAACGACTAATGAAGCTTCGATCGTTTTTGTTACGATATGCTTTTGCGTTTTATTGCCTTTACAAGATCGGGAGATCAGAGGTGCATCGATTTATCCAGAATCGGTCTTGCAATAAATACTATTATCCAAGGACGCGCACACCGATGTTCTATGACACTTCCGAAAAACGCGCTCTTGAAATCGCTGTAGAATCTCTAGGAATGCGCGAAGAAACTGGTTAGTGAACATTACTACTGCAAAGGTGCTCTCGTGTCTAGTAGACAGTCAAAGATTGGTTTCAACTCACCCTTATTCCAGAGACAAGCACGCCGCAGTTCTTCTCTACTTCTGCAAGGCCTGCGAGGTGGCCTCGACGGACGGCCCCTACATCTACGGCCATATCGTGGAGAACACCTGCCCGCAGGACTTCCAGCGAAGACCCAAGTCGCAGGTACGGTAGGATACGGTATCTATCGATATGTGAGTGCTAGGTGATAATATTTGAGTTTCGGCGTCGGTACATGAGCTGTGAATTCATTTGACTTTGGTTACTGAAATCCCATGGATAATCAAAAGACCTTTTGAGTTGAGTCTGCGATTTAGACTTGGGTTTTTATGAAGCTGCTCAAATCTGCTTAATCAGGATGTTTCGCAGGTGGAGTGGTAGTTATCATTCGTTAATTATTAATTAACTAATCGCCCTAATTAAGGAGGAGGCAGCGGCCCGGATCGGTGTGTGTCCGGCGAACCAGATGCACTTTCAGCCGACCACGATGACCGACTACAAGGAGACGTTCGCAAGGATGCCGGTGAGTACAACCGCGACGCGGCAGTGGCGCGTCGCGGCCAGTGTCCGCGTCGCGCTCCAGTTAGTGGGTGGTTCACGTTTCAGAACGGGGATGGGGACGGCAGGTAGTTGGTGAAGCGTGAGACAACTCTGGCAAAAAATCAACAAAACATTGACGTTCTGAAAGTTGCAATTGGCTTCCACCGAGTTCATGTCGGAATTACTTTTGAGAACGGCGTGTCGATGACGCGTCGCGGTCAAGCAACTAGAGAATAAGCGAATTAGCCAATTTACAGAACAAGTTCGTCGCCCCCTCGCTGTGCTCGCATCGCTCGCTCATCGTTGCGAACGACAAGCAGATCTCCTGCAAGGAGTGCAGATGTCTGGTGAGGAATATTGATTTTTATCTGACTCCTGACCAGCTCAATCTGTGATGCGTCATTATTAGTAATGCTGAATGGAACTACTGCATATCTAGCTGCAAAATTCTCTGAAAAGTTACTATGCCAATCGGTTGTTCAGGATTGTTTGATATGCCGACTAGATCCGATTAGTTCAATGATTGCGTCGCCTTTAGATCGAAAATCCAATCATCATTATTCGCAGGAGAACCTGCAGCGGCACGTGGCCATGATCAGCCACGAGGACGACGCCATCAGGAAGTACGAGGCATCGGTGAGTGATGGGATCAGGGGATAGACCGCGACGCGCTGGCGGCTCGCGTCGCGGTCGGAACTCTAGGACGAATGATGACGAGTTGTTCCCGGTTGATAACTGGTTACGCGTTCCGATGAACTGTTCTGGTATAGAATGCATGCGATTTTGTTGGCGAAAACGGTAAAAAAAAATCAATTCGCAATCGTCGCTCCTGTTGCAGATCACGAAGGTGCGCACGCACCCGCCGCTCACGACGGTCAGGCTGGAGTACGAGAAGAGACAGCGCGCGGAGGAGACCGCCAGGGCCCAGAGACATCACGCGAATCAGATGGTTAGTGGGAGACCGCGACGCTGGTGGGACGCGTCGCGGTCATAGACTCTATTTTATTGGATTTTTATCATCAATGTCTACGGTGAATCAAAGACATCACGAATCGAGCGACTATGAACTGATCATGAAGCTCAAAATTGCAGGCGCGACGCGGAATGGCATCGGGCAGCAGAGGCGGGAGAGTGGTGATGCACCCGGGCGCGATGAGATACGGCGGAGGAGGAGCCCCGCCCCAGGTGAGAAGTGATCTTTGGTCTCTACGCAGTTATTATTGATCGATATTCAGGGAAATGAACTATCATTAATCGATTCTCAGAGGTTACTGTATCTCATTTAGTTGTTGATAGATTAATAGCCAAGGGAAAGAAAAAAACGATCGATCGATGATCAATAAGTAATCGATAATCTCTCCAGAGCATGCAGCACATGGCCTACGCGATGCAGGTGCAGCCGCAGCTGCAGCACGTGTTCACCGTGGACAATGGGATGGGCACGCAGCAAGAGGTACGGTAGCTGGGGGATACGGTAGGGGTACGGTAGTGCGACGGGGAAGGATACGGTAGGGATACAGTAATGTGACGTGGTGAAGGAATACGGTGGAACGACGCTGCTGGAGGTTTTTGATGAAATATGAAAGATCAATCAATAATCGAAATTTATAGCGCGCGGAGGCGGCGCGTCGCTTCAACGACCGCGTACAGGCGGCGCAGTCGGCCAAGATGAGCATCGTGGGAAGAGGAGGAGGGAGGTGAGATCGATCAATAGATAATACAGGAATGGTCCGTAGATTGGTGTTGTTTGAGGCTGGATTGTGATGGAATGTGTGCGAAAAGGAGCTGACAATGAGAGATACATCAAGATTTGTTGTTATTTTTCGATGCTACAGACAAAGTAGGTTGACATGTGAGCAACCAGACTATTGGGAAACAAATAGAAGCGACGAAACCTAGAAATTGTTGGGTTTTGTATTATCTAATGATGTCGAAAGTGGCGCGATTGATCGCTGGAACATCGTAATCACAGTGCTTTCATTTTTTACTCCCAACCTTCTTACAAGCGCACTGAATATTCCACTTCTTGAGTAACAAGAGAGAACTGTGAAGCATCACATTGATAAGTCTCAAAAACTGAATGAACAAGAACCGACCTTGCAGACCACCCATGCTGACGCCTGGCAGCGGCACGCGCGCGCCCGCTCACATCGGCGGATCGGTGAGGAGCGTCGTGGGAAGTGGAGGAAGGTGAGATCGATCAATAATAAAGTAATCGTCCGTAAATGTCGGTGAAGGTGCCTGGGATAGAACAGTGTGCAGAGGATTAGGAGGCCATAGATGCTCTGAAAAATTTGATTGAGGGATGCGTAGTCACCCGTCTTTAAAATACTCAGGGTCTTGGAATTCCAATTTTCTGAGAGTCAAGAGGTTACTATCAATCGTACTGAGTCTCAAATCCAAACTTTCTGAATAATCAAGTTCGAAATTGCAGACCGCCCATGCTGACGCCCGGTACCCGCAGACCGGCGATCCTGCGGCCGGCGCTGTCAGGACCGCGGCCGCAGCCGCAGCGCGTGCACGCGCCTTACGCGTTCGCGCCGCACACGCCGCCCGTGCTGACGCGCGCGCCATTGTCCACGATGGGCAGCCTGCAGTCGATCGCGGCCATGGTGGGTGCGTCGGTCGGACCGCAGCCCGGATACGGCTCGCACGCCGCCCCCGTCGGAGGCACCTGCACGGTGAGTATCATGTAACAGAGGTGAAACGGGGTACAGGGAGGGCTGAGTTCTTGCAGGGAGCCTGAAGTAAGAAAAAAAGGAACTGAAAGTGCCAGCGCGAGGCTGGTTGCAGTGTTGCCATATGACTTGATGGTGACGGGATGGCAGTAGTATCTTGTTCTTTCATATAGCAATAACTGAATTTTCCGCGAATCCCCGCAACTAGGTGGTTTCACCGGTTGCATATCACTAGACGAGGGCTTGTTTTTCAGTGATTGACTCAGTCCACTTCAAAAAGTGGCACTTCTGTATTTTTGGCCCAATCATTCTCAATATAGTATTTTATCCCTACTCTTCACATTCCTCGACTCACTTCTCAACCAGAGCGGTTACAGAGAGGGAGACCCTGGGCAAAAAAGTACAGAAGTTCCTAATAAATCAATAATTGCAGCACTGCGACGCGCAGATTCTGTCGCAGCGCGACTCGTTCATCCACTCGCTGCACACATCTGACAGGGGAGCGTTCGTCTGCGCCGCCTGCCCCGTGGCCATCGCGGACGAGAGAAGTGCCATCAAGCACATCGTCAACCACATGGAACCGCGTGAGTAGTACGGTAATATCGATCGGGTGATTGTGAACTGGCTCAGGACGGATGTCGGTAGCTCGAGTACTGTAGTAGGGCCCATATTGAAAGTAATTAGCGATCAAGCACATCGTCAACCACATGGAACCGCGTGAGTAGTACGGACGTATCGATTTTAGGGTGGTGAGGGGGTTACGGTAGTTTGACACGGTAGCATGTGAGAGTAGTGATCAAGCAAGTCGTCAACCATATGGAACCGCGTGAGTACTACGGTAGTATCGATTTTATTGAGGTGAAGGGGTTGCGGTAGTTTGAGTACGGTAGCAGGTGAGAATAGTGATCAAGCACATCGTCAACCATATGGAGCCGCGTGAGTAGTACGGTAGTATCGATTTTAGGGTGGTGAGAGCGAGGGTTACGGTAGTTTGAGTACGGTAGCAGGCGAGAGTAGTGATCAAGCAAGTCGTCAACCATATGGAACCGCGTGTTTCCTATGGTAGTATCGATTTTATTGAGGTGAAGGGGCTTACGGTAGTTTGGGTACGGTAGCAGGTGAGAGTAGTGATCAAGCACATCGTCAACCACATGGAACTGCGTGAGTATTGATTGGTTGAATACGGTAGTCCTCAGGGTTACGGTAACCGATCGCGAACTGATTTTATTAAGAACTTCGAGGTTGAAGTACCGTTGCAAACTGACTTCATCTCGGCTTCAGTAGCGGTTGATCTGCTTGCCTCGGTCTTGTATTTCAATTACACCGGCATCATTTGTGGAAACTAGAACAATCGACATTTGACTTTAAAAAGCGATTCCGAAAACGGTATCGCCAATTATTCAATCGATTATCGATTACAGGCGAGCGTCAGCTGGAAATGGACATGAAGTGCCCGTTCGAGGAGTGCGGCGTGGAGGTGCACACGCTAATCATGCTCAAGAACCACCTCATCGCGCACGCGCCGCCCCTCAGGCACAGAGTCAGGTGAGGAATGCACTCTAGGAACGCCGGGTTATGGTTTGAGAGTGTGGGTTGGAGACTATGGGTGACTACTTGATCGACTGGCGTTTCACATTCGTCCGAAAACGATGCAGAGGAGCGAAGATTTGATGTTATGAACGTAGTATCAATTAAAACAATTTACTTTCCAGTAGTTGCCACCTCGCATTCGGCTCTGCGGCACTGGCGCAAACGCACGAAGAAATCCACGAGAAGAGGTACGGTAGGAGGGCTAGTGGTGATCGAGAACTGACCTGATGCGGATCGATAACTGGCTGATACGGTAGTGATCGAGAACTGAATAATTTCAGCTTGAGTGACAACGAGTGCTGCATTCTGTGTGGCACCATGGACAACTGGGAGATGGAAATGACAGATAGGAGAGGAAAGTGAGTCGATATTTTGCTTGTAATTAATATTGGTTTTAGTTATTATTGTTATTGTTATCGTATAAGGGAATAGAGAACTTACTATTGCCCATGCATTTTCCGTTTCGTGAACTGCTGAAGTTCCGGCAGTGTTCTGTAGCACTAATGTAGTTGCATCGTCTCGAACCAAATCTATTTCACTTCCTTTTTGCATCTATTTCGTTTTAGTTAATGAAGTTAATTAACCTAAATAATCAAAATTAACATATATTGCCAGGGGCCTCACGGTGCAGCACGTGATGAAGCATGCAATGCCGCACAAGTACTACTGCAAGCTATGCGACATGCAGGCATTCGATCAGGTTCGTTTTTTTCTATTGATATTATTTGTCGTTATACAGACATTACCAACTTTCATTTTATTTCATCAATTTTTAACCCACCTCTGGTGGCTCTAGCCACCAAGTGAACTCTGGTGCCGAGTCTGGGCCACATTTTACATTTTTAATTACCAACAATTTCGCAGGAAAGCCAGATGGTCACGCACTACATCATGCTCCACACCGCGGCCGAGGGCGATCTAAGGTGAGCGGGAGAAGCAAAAATGAACCATCGTATTTGCTCTCTCACTTTCTCATGCTCTCTCGCACTATCTGACCGGCGAGAGAGCATTGCGAAAAAAGAGACCGTAAAATGGTTGCACAGCCTTGTTTCGTATCGAGTTTTGGTACTTACATACCTACTACCTTCGGGCTGCACCGTTCATTTTTGCTCCCTCAGAACGTGCTCGGACTGCGACGAGCGCCTGCGCACGGAACAGGACCACAAGGTGCACTGCCTCGCGCAGCATACGGTATGTCGTTGCCATCGACAACTGGCTTTTTTTCTCGTTTTTTTTACATCTGCTGGACCACTAGATCCGACATAATCGTAACCAGAAGTCGTGTTGAGAGTTGGACGAAAAAAATCAATAGTATTGCCATTACTCGAAAAAAGGGAAATTAACTGTAATTTGCAGATAACCGAGCTGTACCAGCCGGAGAAGATGACGATCCGCATCCCGCAGGAGTTCAGCGACCACATCGGAGTGGGCATCGACGAGCCTGCCGGAGATGATCTTTGATCTCCCAATTTGATCTTTGATCTCCCCCCCCCCCCCCTTATCGATCTCTGACCCCTGATCAATCGTAGCTGTTTTGACATTCTCTAGTACTCTGTGTAAACGAATATTCAGATTGGAATTATAGTCAATTCCTTCACTATTTTCCTACGATTTCATCTCGTTTGCAATTGTTTCACCGTTGTTCAATTAGACTGAACATTCAATGTTCGTGTTTCACTCGCCTCTGATCTCTATAGTTTTGCCCAATTGATGGGAATTTTGTGTTTCAAATTTGACGTCAAAATGAAGATTTTGTTATCGTTTTACATTGTCTAGCTACCTTGTCCCTGCATATTCGATTGTAAACGTTTTCAAGATTTTATTGGTTCCCGTATCATAAATGAAAGTTACGGTGATTGTCGCCAAATCTCGAAGTTATCATGTAATTGTGTGTTATCTAATTTATGGCTTTTTTTCCTTTGAAAGGTATAATAAACCATGTAATGTACGTGTTCGTGCCTACAGAACAGAACGAACGCGTTCGTTTCGCCAAGGTTACTGTGAGATTGAGATTGCGATAATATTGATTAGAAAATCGATTGCTTTTTCAGTATGACCAAGCTACGGTCGATAAGGAGCGAACTCGGATTCGTTTCGCGTGGAGACGGTAGCTGCTCGGTGTCGGCGGGCAAGGTGCGTGGTGTGGTGGTGGATGGTGGGATTTACTAAAAGTCGTTAGTCAAATTTTGTACAGAGTGTGGTGTGGGCCTCGGTGAACGGACCGGGAGACTCGCATCCGTCGAGAAGACACGGCGACGAATTGTACATCGAGAGCTGCTATCGACCGGCGACCGACGATACCGACTCGGTTACGGTAGGTATTGATTCTTTGAGGATACGGTATTATCGATTTTCCAAGTTCAACAGCCTACTGCGGGCCGCGCTCGAGCACTCGATCAACACGAAGCTTTTCCCGCGAGCCGCGCTGCAGGTACGGGAGGGTGAGGTTTACGGTACTTCTGCGATCGTGAACTGACCAGGATAGTATACTGTAGTTTGAGGACAACGGTACAATTTGCAGACTGATTAATCGATATCCGCAGGTTACGGTACACGAGATGCAGCGAGACGGATCGATGGCGGGGCTGGCACTGACGGCAGCTTCGATGGCCTGTCTGGACGCCGCCATCCCGATGCGAGCGCCATTCTGTGGAGTGCAGGTAGGGTATTCCCCACAAAACGTTGAGGAGTAGAAAGGGCCCAAAATAACGTGAATTGTTTATGGAGCAAAAACGTTCGGTTGGTGTGGGTTTCGCTGAATTCTAAAAATATGAGGGTGTACGTTGTCGTTGATATACCACAGATTGCGCACATCTAAAAAAATGCTCACCTAATCGCTGTGGTGTAATCATGATGAGTTATGGAAAGATTATCGATCGAACGACTGCCTCAGGTGGTTCTCGTCGACGGCGAGTTCATCGTTGACGCCGATTCGAGGACGGAAGCGAAGGCCGACGCCGTATTCAATTTCGCAGTTTCGAGGCAGAGAAACGAGCAGAATGAGGTGAATTTCAGGAAAGGGAAAGTATGCGTGAACAAGTATCGAATATACCCAGTGAATTTGATGATCGTGGGGTTCATGGATCTCTCAAGGGAGTTGCACAAAAAATTTTCTATTTTGCTCTTCACAGTGCTCTCGAGATTTTTTGTGAATGTGAGATTCAATAAAATTGTCAATCGGTCGAACTTTGCATAATTTTGTCCAAAGATCTTGCTGACAACCGGTTTCACCCAACTTTCAATAGTCTGAATAATGTCTGAAATTCAATGAAGTAGGCCCTTTGTAGATCACTCCTCACATCAATTGACTTTTCAGTAGGGATGCCGGATCAAATACAAATACCAAATATTTGGTACCTAATTCACTATCTCCATATATTTGGTATGAAAACCAAATATTTGGTTTGAGGAGAATGAGCGAGAGAGTGAGGAAATCAAGGAGAGTGTCCATCCAAATATTTGGAAAAAAACCAAATATTTGGTTTTCATTTTGCCCCAAACCAAGTATTTGGGTGAGCGAGACGAGAAACCAAACCATTTGGTATTTGATCCGGCATCCCTACTTTTCAGGGTTTCACAGATTCGTGAGAACGAAAAATGCTATTGTTCGCTAATTTCGCTATCATTACAGATCACCCCTCACATCATCGCTTCGTCGCACAGTGGCAGCTTCTGTCTGGATGAACTGATGAAGGTGAGGAGAGGAATTGCTTGCTCTTCTCCCGTTCCCAAATTACTCACTGTGTCTATCATCTATCATAAGTGGTTGAATGCCGTGAAAACCTTCTCAAAACCTTCTCAATTGTTTTCTGTTTTCCGGCGTTTCTACCAATTAGAAGACACTATCTGAGAAAATCGAAAAAGTCTTGGCATTGAGAAAAAATAAATAAGAAATAAAATATTAGTTCGATTTTCTCAGATAGTCTCTCTTAGTAGACAGCTACAATGCAAATAAAAACATTCATCATTCGTAGGCCCGGGCTCTCGCCTACGAAGCAGCTAATGAGATCTTCGCCTTCTACCAAGAATCTTTCCAGAGAAAGTATACGGTGGAAAGTGTCGCCTGATCGATTACGGTCCATCGATCTCTGATCTCTGTTTTAATATTATTGTAATCGTTATTACACATGTTGTTAATTTCTCTGAATTTCGTGTTTCACTCCTAGTATGAAGGTTTCCATTCATAAATTTAGAAAAGGCGAATAATTTATTATCTGTGCGCATTTACATAACGGCAACACTCGGATAATGTCACAATACGATTAAAATTATGATTGGGATCGGTACGGGAAAACAGAGGATTCGAATCTCTGGTGAATAAGTTCGACTATACTGGGTATACATATTTCTCAATTAACGATGGGAATTAACAGCGGGTTTGTGAAAAATATAGGAGGGATGGAATTTTCTGGTGAAAATAGGATTGCTTGACTATGGGACTGGGTATAAATATTTCTCAATTAACGAAATAGTTAACTATTCTAATTATGGGTGGAATTAACAGCTTCAGACTCTGATTTCACAACAATCAATCAATACACACGCACTTCGGCTACCGTACTCCTAATAATAGCCGCCTCGTCCTCCTTCCCTCTCATAACTCGCATTGTACCCTCCGCCATTCTGGGCGTACTGGTCGTAGTATCCCTGCTGCTGCTGCTGCCGTTGGGGCTGCAGCTGCTGTTGCTGCTCGTGCTGCGGCGGGTACTGCTGCTGCTGGGGCGGTCGACCGTACGACGGCGCCGCGTCCCACTGTCCACCCATCGGCACTCCTGCAACTAGTGCGTTACCCCTTGTATTCACAGCATATTGATTTGAGCTACGTCGTCCGAAGAAAAGCTAACACCGACTTTACACTCAAGTGGGATGCTAGCTTCAAACAAAGTATTACCCGATGGAGTAGGCTGCTGCTGCAGCTGGGGTGGCGACGCGGCTGCAGCCGGGTTGAGATGCGGCTGAGGCATGGCGGTCGCCACGTTGCGCACGCTCCACTTCTCCCGCACAGCGGCTCGGCGCTCCGCCTGGAACAAAAATATATGAGCGACTATCTGAGATTTTGAACATACCCGTGGCACTAGGCCAAAAGGGCTATTCGAGGGATCAGGGCCATAATTGCACAAGTGATAGTACTCGGTGAGCTAAGAAGGTGGACCACGTATGGAACGACCGCGACGCGTCTGAGCCGCGCTAGGGCGCGGGAAATTTGAAAATGGTTTTTGGCGAATATGTTCTAGAGGCGTTGAAACGCCATAATATTGGTACCATTCAACTCCTATGCGCCTACTGATTATTTTGCATACTGGGTTTGAGCTGGCGCGATTTCGTAAGGATGACGAAATCTACGGTCAAACTTTTAAAAAATTAGTATAAAATCGGGGTTTCAACAATGGGAACTTTTTATTCTTGAATATAATACTTCTTTCAAGGAAGCATAAAATAAAAATTATAAACTCGAAAAAAATGCGTACCAAAACGGATTTATTTGAAATATTGAAAATATCCTTAAAACCAGTACGCCATCGAAATCCTTCAAAATACGTAGGCGTGTAGTACTCCTCGTGTGAAGCTCAATGCCAACTTATTTTGTGTTCTGGTTCACTCTCCGTCGAATGACAAAGTATGTTTCACTGAAACGTAACCCAGCCGACTTTGCTATTTCGCTATGAATTGAATCGACTTGTGGCGCAAATAACGGGCACAAAGGCTGCGATCATACACAATATTTTTGATAACAATTAATTTCCTATTCTTTGAGAAAAGTAGGATAAACTTTTTTTCCGAAAAATCGATTTTTTTCAACGGATAGGAATTCGATCGGGATGAAATTTGGTATGAATGATCAGGCAACCTGCGCGCGTTGTTTGCGCCACAAATCGAATTAATCCACTGTGAAATAGCAAAGTCGGCTGAGTTACGTTTCAGTGAAACATACTCTGTCATTCGACGGAGAGTGAACCAGAACACAAAATAAGCTGGCGTAGAGCTACACACGAGGAGTACTACACGCCTACGTATTTTGAAGGATTTTGATGGCGTACTGGTTTCAAGGACATTTTCAATATTTCAAATAAATCCGTTTTGGTACGCGTTTTTTTCGAGTTTATAATTTTTTATTTTATGCTTCCTTGAAAGAAGTATTATATTCAAGAATAAAAAGTTCCCATTGTTCAAACCCCAATTTTATACGAATTTTTGAAAACTTTGACTAAATATTTCGTCATCCTTACGAAATCGCGCCAGCTGAGACCCAGTATGCAAAATGATCAGTAGGCGCATAGGAGTTGAATGGCACCAATATTATGGCGTTTCAACGCCTCTAGAACATATTCGCCAAAAACCATTTTTAAATTTCCCGCGCCCTAGCGCGGCTCAGACGCGTCGCGGTCGTTCCATACGTGGTCCACCTTCTTAGCTCACCGAGTACTATCACCTGTGCAAGTATGGGCCTGATCCCTCGAATAGCCCTTTTGGCCTAGTGCCAGGCGTGTGAAGTGATTTGTTCAAAATCTCAGATAGTCGCTCATATATTTTTAATACTTATAAGACACTTTTTGAGAAAGTGAAAATATCCTTGGCAAAGTGGAAAAAATCGATCTGCTCCAAAACTGGTGCACAGGTAGTACTCACCGAGTGTTGCACACCTGCAGCTTCCGGAATCGCCTGGGCCACTCTCCGACGAGCCGTGAAGTATGTTTCATTGAAACGTAACCCAGCCGACTTTGCGATTTCGCAATCATTTCGAACAAGCGATGGTGTAAAAAATGCGCAATATTCAGGTGATTATGCACACCAAGTTTCATCCCAGTTGCTTTAAAACTCGATGAGAAAAATGAAATTGTTTCATATTTTAATTTGCAGCTCAGCGGGGAGTTATGGTAGAACCCTTTTTTATTTCATAAATTGGAAGAGAAACTAGCAAGCTAGCTTCCATTCAAAACTAAAGGGAACTAAGAGCGACTTTCTGAGAAAATGAAACTATGCTTGGCACTAGGGAAAAATCGAATTCGTTCAAAATGTGTCAGCTGGTAGCACTACTCGAGTGTAGCTCAGCACTAGCTGATTTAGTGTTTTGGTTCGCTCTCCAACGAATGGTGATGTATGTTTCAGTGAAACATAACCCAACCGACTTTGCCATTTCGCAACCATTCGAAACGAGTGATAGCGCAAATGACGCGCACTGTTACTGTGATAGTGCATGTCAAGTTTCATCCCGATCGATTTGAGAAAAATCGATAAATCGATATTTTCAAAATAAAATTGAAAATATCTCAAAAAATCGTCTGCTTAGGGGACGTTTTTTATTTGCGCAATCTGTTGAGCAACCACTCCTCTCACTGTTATTTCAATATAAAAGAAATTAAAAATACGAGTCGTAAGAAAATCCGGAAACAGTGCGGCCAAGTTGAAATAAAGTCAGTTCTCGATAAGCAAAATTACCGTACCTTCAGCGGCGGCTTGTAGAGAAATCGGGTTTAACCTTTGGGCGCCGGGTTAAGTTTTCAAAGTTAGTTCACGGTAGACCTACAGTATCTTGTCATGTTACAGTAACCCATAATACCGTAGTCAGGTTATCGCAAACTAACTTTTTTTCAAAATAAGAGTTACAAATGTCTTCCGCAGTCGAATGTGTCGACCGTAATCTAGCATGCTACAGTAACCCGAGATACTGTAATCCCGTTATCGCGAACTGACTTTTTAAGGAAAATGAGTTTTCAAAATCCGTTCTTGTTTTTTCGTAAAAAGTCAGTTCGCGATAACCGGATTACGGTATCTCGGGTTACTGTAGCATGCTAGATTACGGTCGACACATTCGGCTGCGGAAGACATTTGTAACTCTTATTTTGAAAAAAAAGTTAGTTTGCGATAACCTGACTACGGTATTATGGGTTACTGTAACATGACAAGATACTGTAGGTCCACCGTCAAATAACTTTGAAAACTTGACCCGGCGCTCAAAGGTTAAACCTGATTTCTCTACAAGTCGCCCTCGGCGGTACGGCATTTTTGCTTATCGTGAACTGACTTTATTTCAACTTGGCCGCACTGTTTCCGGATTTTCTCACGACTCGTATTTTTAATTTCTTTTATATTGAAATAACAGTGAGAGGAGTGGTTGCTCTACAGATTGCGCAAATAAAAAACGTCCCCTAAGCAGACGATTTTTTGATATATTTTCTATTTTATTTTGAAAATATCGATTTATCGATTTTTCTCGAATCGATCGGGATGAAACTTGGCATGCACTATCACAGTAACAGTGCGCGTCATTTGCGCTATCACTCGTTTCGAATGGTTGCGAAATGGCAAAGTCGGCTGGGTTATGTTTCACTGAAAGATACATCACCATTCGTTGGAGAGCGAACCAAAACACTAAATCAGCTAGTGCTGAGCTACACTAGAGTAGTGCTACCAGCTGACACATTTTGAACGAATTCGATTTTTCCCTAGTGCCAAGGGTCCCGGCTAACTAGTTCCACTGACTCAGAAAGTCGCTCCTAAAAATATAGTTTTGGAGAATTTCGACAAAGAACGCGCTCAACTTCGAATAAAATCAGTTCTCGATAGGCCAAAATACCGTATTCAAAATTAAGCACAGCCTACCGCTCGGCAACGCAACGAAGTTTTAGCGTTTCTTCATGACTGTGAATGACTGTAAGAAACAACGATTGTATCGCGCCTATAGAAAGTATTTTTGCTTCTGTTGTGTACTTTGAAAATAGTCAGTTCTCGATAATTCGAACATTCGAGAAATGATCGAGAACTGATTTTATTCGAAATTGTGCGCGTTCTTTGTCGAAACTATATTTTTAATTTCTTTTATCTTTGAATGGAAGCTAGCTTGATAGTTAATCTTCCGATTGATGCAATAAAAAAGGGTTTTTCCATAACTCCCCGCTGAGCTGCAAATTAAAATATGAAACAATTTCATTTTTCTCATCGAGTTTTAAAGCAACTGTGATAAAACTTGGTGTGCATGTTCACATGAATATTGCGCATTTTTTACTCCATCGCTTGTTCGAAATGTTTGCGAAATAGCAAAGTCGGCTGGGTTACGTTTCAATGAAACATACTTCACCGCTCGTCGGAGAGTGGCCCAGGTGATTCCGTAAGCTACAGGTGTGCTACACTCGGTGAGTACTACCTGTACACCAGTTTTGGGGCAGATCGATTTTTTCCACTTTGCCAAGGTTATGAACAAAACTTTTCACTTTCTCAAAAAGTGTCTTTTATAGGGTCATCCAAGTTTCACGGTTCCTGTATGAGATGGAAAGATTCCTGAACACAATCATTGTCGGGATTGAACCCAAATTTTAAAAAAAAATTGTTCGCAAGATTCATCCACGTTTCATCCTTCCTTTATCCAACGATTTATTTATTTATTCTAGTTCTTGGCTGGCCAGATGTTAGAAAAAAAATCAACAACTCACATGGAACTGCTTGCTCGCCTCCTTGGCCGCATCTGCTGCTGTGCCTGCTGCATCTGCCGCAGCTCCGCCAGGAGACGACTGCAACTCAACCTCATTATCTCTTACTCCGCACTTCTGGTCAATTATTCCCATCATTCTTAGCGTTCTAACCCAAGCTACTTGATGAGCATGGCCAGTTCACTCACCAGCAGGGGCTGCCGTTTGCCGGCTGCAGCAGGAGGTGCTGCAGCACCTGCAGCCGCCGCTGCAGCTGCGGCGGGCGCCTTCGCCTTGCCGAGGATCTCCTCGAGCCAGCCGTCGTTGCCCCAGTCGTCGTCGTCCAGCGTCACCTGGCGTGCGATTTGTTATTTTACCAGTCAAACCCAGCCGTCGATCATTCCACGCAATGCTTCGTTCCTATGACACACTCGTGAAGCCTCAAGATAAAAAAAAACACTCACCACTGGAGCCGGCTTGCTGGCTGGTGGCGCAGCGGCCGGAGGCGCTGCCCGTGCAGCAGGAGCTGCTGCTGCAGCCGGCTTGGCTGCTCCCGATCCGGTCGGACGGTCTGCCGGAATCTCGCCTCTCAGACGCGCCTCGTACTCCTCGCGCGTGAGCACCGGGCGTTCAGCCGCGCGCGGCGGGGGCTGGTAGAGCCGCGGATCTCCGCCCATCGGCGGTCGCTGCTGCTGCGGCGGCGCGCGAGCATCACGCGGGTCACGCGGATCGCCTCGGAGCGCGGGCGGCGCGGCACCGCCGCGCATGTCGCGGTCGTACGGACTGCCGAAACCGCCGGGATGCTGCGGGGGCGACGGACCGCGTCGATACGCGTCCTCGTAGTAGCCGTCGCGATAGCGCGGATCGGGCGGGTAGCGGGGCGCGTCGCGAGGATCGCGGCCGCGCACGTCCCGGTACGGATCCGCACGCGGATCGTCGTACACGGGCCGCCTCATGCGCGGATCCTCGTCGAGCGGCGCGGGCGAGCGGTACGGCGGATAGGACGGCGGAGCGTAGGGCTGAAAGTACAGAAATGAGAAATGGGAAGATGGTTTCATGTCACACGGTTCCTACATCTCTCATACCAATTTGCGTCTTGGGAATAGTACAAATCACACAAACCTTTTTACGCTACAACTCTCCTACTTTCCAGCGTCTTTCACTGTCAGAACCAATACGTACTCGGATCCAGCCTTTCCAATCAATCAATAACCCTCTCTACCGTACCTCTCTCCGATCGTACTCGTCCCTCCTGCCGTATCCCGGCGGCATCGGCAGGCTGCGAGGGCCGGAGGGTGGCGGTGGCTGCAAATATACAGATTTGAATTTGGGGAGGCGACTTCGGGAAGATAAATTAATCAATAATCAATCAATCAATCAATACTCTCGCTACCGTACCTCTCTCCCCTGCTGCTCCCTCTGAGAGCCGATGTTCTCCATCAGGCTGCGCAGGTTCGCGAGCAGCGCCATGTCGCCCGCGTCCACTAGAACAATTATTATTTATTGATTACAAGTACTAAAAATCCGACATTGATTTGGCCGCAATCGATCTCATTCAGAAATATCACACTATGACTCACAATCACCTACTTTCTTACTTCACATTTTCAAAGAAGGTGTGTACACTCACGTCCACCGCTTCTCGCAGTTGGAGGAGGCGGTCCGCGCGGGTCTCTCGGGTCCCGCCCTCCGTAGTAGTCTCCTCCTGCTCGTTCATCCCTTCCGTAGCCGGGCGGTGGCGGGCCGCCGCGCGAGGACGAGGCGCCACCGTAGTACGGCGAGCCGTGCCGCGGCGACTGCACCGACGACGCCGAGGGGATACCGTAGTCCTGCATTGATTTTTTCAGAATATAGTCAATCCTCGATCGCTCCATCATACTGTAGCCCCCAAACCCGCCGCTACCGTACCTTCACGCACTTCATTATCAAAAGCCAGAATATAGTCAGTTATCGATCCCCCCTCGTACTGTAGCCCCCAAACCCGCCGCTACTGTACCTTCACGCATTTCATCGCCAAATGCCAGAATATAGTCAGTCCTCGATCCACCCATCATACTGTAGCCCACTGCTACCGTACCTGCAGATTGATGGTGGGCAGCCTGCTGCCGTCCTTCGGCCGTCCTCCTATCTGGTCGATTAGCTGCTCGATCATTTTCCCGTGTTTGGCTTGGTCGCGAACCAGGCCGATCTGTGAGAAACGTGTTTCAATACGTGGGCATAACTTGAAAAACGGACTCTACATAATCACGATTCGACTACAATGTCCCAAACATTATCTCTGCTTTGCTAATAATTCAAGCATTGCATGTTTCGTTACGTTTTTGTTGCTCCCATTTCAGGCCCACCTAGGAGGGTCGTGTTTCGAAATTCCCTCAACATTTTCAGACATTCGTCAGAGCAATTCATTTTACTTGAACTAACAGAAAATCCGTAGCTTCTTCGCACAATGCGACTCGGTTTGCGGGTCCCCGCTAAATAAACGCAGTTCTCGATCGGCCTACTGTGCCCTCTTTCTCTACCGTACCTCAGCGTACAGCTTATCGACCTCCTTGAGACTCATCTCCCGTCCGGCCTCGGCCTCCCTCTGCATCGTGACGATTACGCCAAGCAGCTTGCGCTTCAGCTCTTCGTCCGCTGCGGCTGCGGACGCGGCAGCAGCTGCAGCGCGCGAGGCGGCAGCGCTGCAAAATCGTGATAGTTATTTTATTCATGAAACGATCACATTCCAACAACTGTCTCGTGAAGTGTTCGAATAATACGATCTAGCACTGCAACTGAGAACCAACTGCTGCATCCCAACTTGGGCATTCGCTTCTCATTTAAAAAAATCAGCCTCCCCGGTTCTCCGTCCTCCCTAACCCGGCTCGTCTAGCACTCACCCCTCATCCTCAATCGGCTCGAACTCGGGCGACCTGATCTCCTTGCGCTTCTTGGCCGCGGCGCCTTGCAGGAGGGCGAGCGGGTCCGTGAGGGGCTCGTACGCCGCGCTTCCGCCTGTAAGTAGTTAATTAGCTAATTAATTAGCAGCCCGCTGCCTCATTAATTAGCAGCAATTGATCACAACTATTCAAACATCGTTCATTGCATTTTCATGCCCAATAGCCAGGTTGTTTCACGTTCCTCACCATCCCCTTATGCCCAAAAGTTGCATTGCAATCGATATAGCCATAGTCCTGCTTCCCCCACTCACCCATGCCACTGCCCGGCCTGCCTCCTGCTGCTGCTCCGGCGTACGCGGACGCGGATCCGTACGGCGACTGAGAAGCGTACGGCGAGCCGGACGCCGCCGCGTGGTGCGACGAGCCTGCAGTTGGGCAAGTTGAACGATTTGTAGCAGAACCATAATCAGGTATTGTCACGTTTCAAGCTCTCTATGAAGCTATTGCGATTTTCTTCTTTCAATAGTTGTTCGAGGTACAATAGCAAAAAATAATGCTATAGCAAACCAAAGAAGAACCAGGAATTTCGCGCTCCAAACTTTTGCTAAATCTACTAAAATGTATTGCTTCTAATGTGAATGATTTTTCATTGCTCAATAATATTCGGAGAACAGATGACAGACAAAAAATAATAATCACTCCCGCGCTTCAACTACTACTTGAATACACCACACTTCAAACCTTTCTGATTCCTTCCTTTCCTTCCTGCCCAATAAACTCACTCATCGATACCCCCCCCCCCCCAACTACCGTATCCCCTCAATCTCTCACCTCCTCCTCCCTGTATCAGCTTGCTCGCTCCTTGCAGGTCGCCGATCGAGCAACAAAACCAGTCATCGATAGTTCCCTCCCCCATCTACCGTATCCCTCCCCTCCTAATCAATATCTCACCTCCTCCTCCCTGTATGAGCTTGCTCGCTCCCTGCAGGTCGCCGATCAAACAATAAAACCAGTCATCGATAGTTCCCTCCCACATCTACCGTATCCCTCCCCTCCTAATCAATATCTCACCTCCTCCTCCCTGTATGAGCTTGCTCGCTCCTTGCCCAATAAAACCAGTTCTCGATACCCTTCACCATCTACCGTATAATAATCAATCTCTCACCTCCTCCTCCCTGTATCAGCTTGCTCGCTCCCTGCAGGTCGCCGATCTTCGCGAGGAACGCCGCCGCCTTCGAGTCCCAGTCCACCGTCTGCGACTTAAAGATAATTAGTTATTAGATTAAAATATTTAAATAAATACGAAATATGCACACAGGAACTTTGTAATCAGTTTCCATTCCTTCCCATTCAAACACGATTTCAAAGAGAAGATCAGAGACTAAAGACCAAAGATCAAAGATCAGCAGCTCACCTCTCCACCTTCTCCCCCACCACCGTTGCTCGAGCGGTGCGATGATCTGGAAATGAATTAATTGATTGGTTAATTTGATAGTTTTTCTCCATCATTAGCTTAAAACAATCGTGTGCACCAGCCACCCACACCTCATACCCCATCGCTGAAACATCGACGTACTATCACATTCGCACACTATCTATAAGCACTTTCTAGTGCAAGAACGTTCCTTTCTTCTGGTGATCAATCGATACCAGCTACCGTACCCTGAATCAATAAATACTACCGTACCTTCTCTCCCGGCTCTCGCTCCTCTTCCGCTTGCGCGACGGCGACGGACTGCGCTTGCGCTCACGCTCGCGGCTGCGCTCCCGGCGATCCTGCAGAATCGATCGATCAAAATTACCGTACACAATCAATACTACCGTACCCTATAGCCAACCAATCAATAGATACCGTACCCGTCTCAGTCTCTCGTCCGTACTCTCGATCCGCTTCTCCCTCTCCTTCTCCTTCTGCTCCCTCTGCCGCCTCTCCACCTCCTTCACCTTCTCGAGGGCTTTCTGCAATTGAGAGGAATGTTTTTTTGCCATCGGGATTCACGCTTCTGGTCATCCCCATAAGCGCTAAGTTAGCGCCGTGTTTGATTACTCGGTAATTTCGTCCAGCTAAAAAAACAGCTAATTTCTCGCTTCCTCACCTCATCATATCACCTATTCTACTACATCTATCAATGGTTGCTTGTTCTTTCATCGTGAAAACACACTAACCACTGACCCTCCGCTCTTCCTCCTCTTTCTTCTTCTCCCTTCTCCCTCTCCCTCTACTTCTCACTCACTCCCCTTCTCACCCACACGAGTTGCGCTTCCCCACCTCATCATAGCCTCTATCCTACTCCAACTATTAATGGTCCAGCATGATCCAGGCATAGAACACAACATATTATCACTCACCCTCCGCTGCTGCTCCCTCACCGGGTCAACTTCCTCCTCTCTCTCATCTTCTCCCTATCATCTCCCATAACTCATTTCACCAGCACTATTCTCGCTTCCCCGCTCCATCATATCCCCTATCCTACTATACCTATCAATGGTCCAGCATGATCCATGCATAGAACACAACAT
>LS508409.1:74463-87324 GCA_900490845.1 Pristionchus japonicus | reverse complement strand
CTCACCCTCCGCTGCTGCTCCCTCACCGGGTCAACTTCCTCCTCTCTCTCATCTTCTCCCTATCATCTCCCATAACTCATTTCACCAGCACTATTCTCGCTTCCCCGCTCCATCATATCCCCTATCCTACTATACCTATCAATGGTCCAGCATGATCCATGCATAGAACACAACATATTATCACTCACCCTCCGCTGCTCCTCCCGCACCGGGTCCACCTCATCTTCCTTCTTCTTCTCCCTTTCCCTCTCCCTCTCCTTCTCTCTCCTTCCACTGTCCCTTCTGCTCGACGATCGATCCTTGCTGCGGGAGCGCTCCTTGCGAGAGGGCGACGACTTCGACCTGCAATTAAATGAACACGTAATTGATTAGTAAGTATCAAAAACTAATGAAATAAAGCCCAATACTATTAAGATGAGGAAAGTCTGCAATTAGATAGTTTCAATAGGGACAGCCAGTGTTCGAAAGCGTCTCAATCGCTGCTTCATCGATACTATATTATCAGCAATTTTGGAATCGGGCAATGGACAGAGAGGAACTATGTGGAAAAAAGCTTTAAAAAAAAACTAACTTCTTCTCATTCTTCCCGTCTTGCCCTATCCATACCCCCCTACCCACTCTCCCCACCCCAATCCAATCACTGCTTCACAATTAACCTATGAACAGACTATTCAGAACCAGTCAATGGAATGGTGTTCTTCCGTCTATTAAAATACAAAATCACTTCTTCTCTCGCCTCCTCTCCCTGTCTCTGTCCCTCTCCCTCTCACTCTCCCTGCTTTCTTTCTTTACCCAGCCCAACCCAATAGCTGCTTCACTGATACTTTATCCACAGCCTATTTTAGAATCAGACAGTGGTCCTGCAGCTCAATAGAAAAAATACCCAATAATCGATCAAACTCACTCCTTCTCTCGCCTCCCCTCCCTGTCTCTGTCCCTCTCACTCTCGCTCTCTCTGCTCTCCTTTTTCTCCCCTTCATTCACTTTCACTCCCACTCAATCACTGCTTCACCGATTCTCTATCATCAACTTTCTAGGGGACTTTTGTTGTTTTCCCAGTACACAAGATGAAAAATAACTCACTCCTTCTCTCTCCTCCTCTCCCTGTCTCTGTCCCTCTCACTTTCCTTCTTCTTCTCTGCAGAGCCGGGCGGGGTTGTCGCAATCTGCATCGAATCCTCCTCCTCGAGCTGCCAATCAGGTAATTAGTTACAAAAAATCGATATTCCCTTCGTGATTACTGTAGTTTTAGCTCCGTTTCTGGTGCGAAAATCAATAATCAATAACCCTCCTACCGTAATCACGTGCGTGGTCTTGACCATGACCGAGGGCTGCGGCTGCGCCGACATTAGATTGGGCGGAGGCACGGACTGGAAATATCAACTAATTGTTCCGGCTCAAAACCATGATCCATCGCCGTTTCAGCGATGCTGTATGAACAACTGTCTAGGATATCGCCAATGGGTAAAAAAATCCAAATTCGGCTAAAAAAAAATCACTCCCCGATCGACCGATCCACCGTACTCACCATATTCGGCATCATCGAGGGCGGTGGCACCGACGTATTGATCGAGCCGAAGGCCGAGGCGGAGACTCCGCCCATTCCCATGCTGCCGCCCATCATCATGGATGATCCGTTGGCTGCAGCTGCTGCAGGCGGCAGCATTGAGTCCGGCTGCCACGTCTTGTTCTGCAAGCAGAGAGATGAGTGTGAAAAAGCGTGTTCAAGTTTAGAACCGAAAGGCGTCACGGTATCGGCCAACGCCTTTCGAGCAGACTCTAGTATTCCCTACGCACATGAAATCGCCTTCTCCGTCAACGATATTTTTTGCGCAAGAATGACTCTAGAAATTGTATCGATGCATGGGGTCCATAGTTGGGCAGACAATAGCTGATCTTTTTTGCAATAGATTTCTTCCAACGACTACCCACCCCATCCAAAACACATTCTAACAGTCCCTCCGCTGCCCACATTCACCGTGATCCGCACGATCTAATCATTGGTTGCAAAACAAAGCAAAGCGTTGTTTAGCGAATAGGTTCTCATGGATCACAAGTCCGCGTGCTCCAGACGTTCTCTAATATCCTCTCAGACCCCCAGATCCACCAACTCCAACTGTGATGGCAAGACAAGTCGTTGAAAATGTTTTCTAAAAGCAAAATGCTATTCATTGTGTGAAAATGTTCTGATCAGTATTAGTTATCATGGCGCCACCCACATTCACCACGCCCTAAATTCGCCCCATTCCGGTTCCCATTCCATCAATCCATTTTCTCTCCTCCTCTACTCACCACCGGCGTGCCACTCCTGCTGCGCGAGCTACTCTCCCTCCTCCTTCCATCCCTGCCTCTTCGCGACGGCGAGCGACTCCTGAGAGGAAGATCGGGATTACGGTAATCGACAATCGATCGATACGGATACAGTACCCTTCAATAAATCAATAAGTCACCTCGATCGATCTCTCGAACCGTTGCTGCGACGCGTACGGTGGTGATCGCGGTCGCGGGATCTGGAAAATAATCGATAATCAATAGCTGTCAAATCCAAACTGCCCACTGCTTTTCGGTTGCAGCCACAATATACAACAGCTCGGATATCGCCATAACTATTATCTTGTTCTTCGAAACGACACATAATCCAATCAGTCCTCGATCCAGCCTACCATACTCCTTCCCTACCGTACCTGCTCCTTCGTCCGTATCTCTCCTTCGGCGACCGACTGCGACTCCTCGAGTAGCTTCTTGACCTCGAATCCGTCGAATCGTAGGAGCGCGAGCGCGCGCGTCGACGCGGCGGAGAGGGCGTGCGACAGACTGGAATCGGGTGCGATTAGTGGAACGGAAAAAGGAAATACAATAATCAACCTGAAAAAGAATAGAACTTCCTACAAACTGCATGAGAATCCGATAATAAATAATCGATCAATACCGAACACAGCACAAAAATCTGAAAATCAACCGATAATCGATAAACCACCGTACTCGGATTGTTCCTCCAGCTCTGGTCGAGGATGGTGACGTACTGTGGCCAGAGCCGCTGAATCGTCGCCGCGTTCAGATAGCACTTGAGGCGGCGAGTGACGCACGGAGGCGGGTTGTCGCGCTGGAAATTAGTTTGGTTTATCATTTCATAAAATCGAGAACTCAATTATCTGTCTGCAAATAACGAATAGTAACTGAACACGCAGCGCGAACAATTTGTAGAGATTCTTTTGATTCTTGAACGACAATACTGCCACCTTATCAGAATACTCACGCAGCCACCAATGATGAACTAAACTAATTTCGCAGCGTGAAATCACCACTATACTTGTGCTCTGTTTTCTGGGAAACTCCTACACTAGCACGGTCGTTGCATATGTGCGCACCCCTATGTCTCTAACCCGGCGCGTCTAGAGCACAGATTCGGTACTCACACTCCTTATCTGCGCTGCAAACTGCTCGAGCAGGATCTCCTTCGTGCGCTGGTCCTGCTCCGCCTCCACCGTTTTGTGGTACAGCTTGTAGTTGCGGAACTGCAATGGGAACTCGTTTTATTATTGCTGCTGTAAACTGATTCGAAGTTATCAAACAATAGCTATCCGTATTGTTGCGGAACTGCAAAGGGGGATTTATTCGAAATTCAACTCATGATTTCCCGTTTTGGCAACCACTCATTATCCTAGCATAAAGTTCAGAATCAATAGCTCTTTCGGGGCCGTATGTATAAAAACGATAATTCAACAGCCTAGCAATTGATCTACGTGTTCCATTACCCTCCTCTGACCTACCGTACTCTACCGTATTCCTACCGTACTCACCAGATACAGCAATCGATGGCTGGCGGTCAGCATGTGCTTCACCGTGTCCCTCTACCGTACTCTACCGTAACCCTACCGTACCCACCAGGTACAGCAATCGATGGCTGGCCGTCAGCATGTGCTTCACCGTGTCCATGGGCGTGCTCCAGTAGGCGCACATCGAGCAGTACATCGTCGTCAGGTCGCCGCTGTCCAGGCACACCACCTGTAGTGCAAAAAAGTTCAGTTTTCGCAAGACTCTCCTCGTTTTGCACACTATCTCGCCCTTTCACCCACAGTGAACAACGCGCTTTGAAGACTACGCCTAACAAAAAGAGCATTGTGATCAGCTCGCCTCTATACAGTCACGCCACCTGCATATAGCCAATTTCAAAAGACACCATTCATCCTAACCATTACCAGCTTCAATCTATCTTCAATACCGTCCACTCCCACTCCCTACAATTCCATTCTACCTCTGTGTTCAAGATTCCAATTACCAAAATTCAATATCTGAAGTTGCTTATATAATCGTCTGAGTCTCAGGCCCCACCTCTAAATCGCGCACTACTGCTACCTTCACTAAGTCTCCGTCCTCTCGGCAAACAAACGATGATGGCCTAGTGATGACGTCATCCTCTCACCTCGTAGATGTACTCCATGCCCAGGCAGGCGGGCGTCGCGGCGCACAGGCGCGAGAACCTGGCAGGCCTCTCCGCCTCCGGCATCTCCTCGTTGCCCTGCTTCCACACTGAAGAAGGTGTTCGATTAGCACTCAATTCGAGACTAGACTCTAGTCTGAACTCTCTCCATTACCCATGCTCTCTCGCACTGTCTGACGGGCGAGAGAGCAAGTGAAAGCGAGAGAGCCAGACCATTTCTACTACCCTTTTTTCACCACCACAACACCAAAACATATCGAAAAAAATCGCTCAAAAATGGAGCAACGCGCCTCGGGCTTAGACAAATAAGGTAAAAACTGTGTCGAGCAAATATCTCGTTTTCACAACTCAATACACATGCGTTTCTCTTCTTTCTTCTTTCCAAGCAATCAAAAACTGGAACAGGAGCAAATACTCTGAAATCACTTTTTTTTTAAATCACCCTCGCCATTTCACACAATCTAACGCTACAGTGCGATAGATCAGGTGGAATTGAGAGATTCTGACACTATTTTCCTTCAAAGACATTCCCAAAATCGACTTACTGCATTTTCACGCCTCTCCTGTTGGACTCAAATTACCCGTCTACATACCACGCAATCTCTACTTTTTTTTAATTTTAAAAATTAACGATAAAAATTGACTCACTATAGTCCACCAGGGCCTGTCTGCTAGTGATGATGGCCGGGTTGGTCACGTACATGTCCGGGGCTGCTGCTGCCAGACTTGGCCTCTCAAAGTCGTCCCGTCTCCTCGCTCCTCCGCCTCCAATCGATCCGCCCTGCCCGGGGTACACCGGCAGCGCGTCCACCTTGGGCACGAACGAGGACAGCACCGGCTTGGGCCCGATGCCCAGTCCCTGCATCATCATTCCGGGCGCTGGCGCTGCCGAGGGCGGTGGCGCCGTCGCCATCATCGCTGGCGGCGGGACGGCCATGCCTCCTGGTGGTGGTCCCATCATGGGGGGAGGCAGGCTGAAGGGCAGGTTCAGCAGGGGCTGCGGCTGCAGCTGTTGCTGCTGCTGCAGCATGCCTGGCGGCGGCATGCCGAACATGCCCGGAGGGGGCATGCCGGGCGGCGGGAGGGCCATGTTGGGCGGCGGGGCCGCCATGAATGGCGCTGGCGCGCCAGGGATGCGCATCGTCGGCAGCGCCTGCTGCATGGTCGTGGGAGGCGCGGACGCGAGCTGGTTGGGGCCGGGAATTATCAGCTTCGGCTCGGGCACGGCTCCGCCGGCCTTCGCCGCACGCAGCTTGTCCAGCGTCACCGACAGCTGGTCGCGCTGCTGCAGCAGGGCCGCGATCGCCGGGTCACGCGTCTGCAAATTAGAACAACTGTAAGTAATGAAGAAAAGGGATTACGGTAGTTTGTTGGGTCAGATGAAGAAATTAATGTAGGGCAGGTGAAATTACGTTTTACTGTAGCGACCGTAGAAAAATATTTTAAAAGAGCGACAGATTAAATGACAGATTCGAAAATAATCTAAATATGAAAGTATACATTCGCGTTCTATGGTAGAAAAGCGCGACAGATGAAAGACACAGTTTGAATGATTGAATGAATGAATAGAGACAGATTGAATGGAAACATAGGGAAATACGGTGGGGTTCGCTGGGTCATCTTTCCGACTACCGTAATCCACTCACCACTTCGCTCTTCATCCGCTCCAGCTCGTGCTTCTTGCGCGCGATCTCAGCCGCTGCCTCCCTCTCCATCGCGAACTGAGAGATTTATCGATTTTATAGGTACATGATTGCAGTTCAATGAGTCAGAAATTTCTAACTAATCGTTGAAGAAATGGAAGCACAACATGACATATGAGAGTTATTTGCGACAATTTTTTTGAACAATTTAGTTCATTGGATGAACGAATGATAGATAATGTGTACAGCGATGTTTGTAATGATCTATAACCTCTTGGGTTTTTCACAGTTCATTCGGAGACCGATATCCCAAGCAGGGGAAATCAAGCTTGTACAATAGTGTAACTACGGTAGTTCCCTGGGTCACACTCCCGCCACAAACCTTGCGCATGCGCTCCCTCTCCGCATTCAGGGCCGCAGCCTTCTCCATCACCGCCATCTCGCGTCGCTTGCGATCCTCCTCTCGCTCTTGTTCCTGAAACAGCTCAGAGGTTACGGGATTCCGGGTTCGACGGGTCAGACTTCTCTCAATCAGGTGTCTTGACGAAATCCGATCAAACCAAGCACAATTTCAAAAGGAAAACATTCCTAGACACGATGTTCATGAGTAACAGGCCGGACGTGTATCCTCTGAAACTTCCTGGAAACACGCAAAAGTCAACCGTACCCTCCGTCGCCTCCTCCATCTTTTACCGAAATACCGTGAATCAATCAATCGACCGTACCATCTTCTTCTCATTCTGCTTCATCTTCCTTCTCTCCTCATCATGCTTCTTTCGCTTCTCCATCGCCTTCACGCGCATCTCTTCGTTCTTCTTGATCGCCTCGCGCTGTCTGGACTTGACCGCCGCCTCGCTCACTCGACGCTCCGTCTCGCCCACCTAAAGACAGAGAGGTAACGATAAAGGAACTCCCCCGGCTTCGAGACTGCGCTCAATATCTGGCAGTAATTCGCACAACGGGTAACAAAAGAAATGGTAAAAAACGTCAGCATCAAAAATTTGCTGTTGAGTGAAATAGTACCGAGGAAAATGACGTTAAAAAATCAGTTCGGTACTCACCGGATCGTACACTGGGATGCAGTACTCCGCCGGCGGTTTGATGTCCTTGAGCAGATTGGCCAGAATCTGAACAAAATAATTAAACAATTTTTAAAATCTCCAAACTCCCTACTTTGCGCCGTTCCTTCCCGCCATCATTGTTTTCCAGTCGCTCCAGATCGAGAATCGTTTGCGGAAAGTGCTTGTTCTAAAGGAAAAGGAAAAAAATAATAACAATAACAAACAAAAAGTGGCAAAAACAACAATAAAATTCCTCGAAAACGTGAGGATATTTTAATAAAAGTCAGAAGTCGATAGGCAGTGTTCTGCTGGCTACCGTACCACGTAGGCAAAGACGTGGGCGGAGCTTCGCACGTGATCCTCGAGCATCTGTGCGCGCCGCCCGACAACAACCGCGCACACGCGGCACAGAAATTGTGCGGTGAAGTTCTGAAATAAATTGGTTGTTTATTATTTATGCACAATTATGAATAATTAATTTAATACGAATATTGATCATAAAAGATAAAATATACCACATTAACCTCGGCATCGTTGTTGCCAATCATCGATTCGCGACTCTTAATCTCGACCAGCTCCTCTAGTCCAATTATGGCAAGCACGAGATCGTGAGACTTGTCGAGTGCGTTCCAGCGCCACGTCACTTTCTATAATTTGGTTAATACTATTAATGTTAATTATTTATTTTTTGCCTCATTCGGCGTGAAACGACAGTGAATATCCAAATGTAAAGTTAAATTGTGAAGCAAATACGCTTTCCGAGAGTGAAGTGACGAATAATAATTACTAGTGCTATTCTAGCCTCAGAAAGCGTAAAACACAATTGCAAGTAAGTCTCATATTCAATTGGTACTTGTCGCAAATACACTAATTTCATATTTTTAGAAGGAAATTTACCTTGGTCGGATCTTTCTGTACGAAGGGCTTGACTGTGTAAGTGGACGAGAGGGGCGTGAAGTGCTTGGGCACTGCAACGAACATTTGCATTCATACAATTCAACGAGATCTAATTTCTATACTATCAAATGTTGCTCACAATATCCTGCTGCGTTCAGTAGTAAAAACAATATTTTACGGATGAACGCTCATGAAACTTACCAGAAGTGTTGTAGGTGAAGGTACAATTTTGATATTCAACATTATTTTAATCAATATTTTCCTTTTTATGGCGAATAAACCTACCAAAGGCATTCTCCGCGAAGACTCTAGTTCTCTTGAGATGGTCTTCCGACGTGATATGCTTCTCCCACACTTCTTCCTCCAACTGAGAGGGATGGGCAATGAAGCAGAGCTCGCATGCCTAAATATAGGCACTCACACGTTATTTGGCGTACAATTTAAAATGATGAGGCACAAAACAATGGTCGTTAGATGACGGAGCTGAAAAAGTAAAGGGCAAGCATACACAATTTTTGCGAGCAATAAATTATCGTGGCTTTGGAAATAAGATATTTTAAATTTAATAATGAACAGAAGTGGAAGTGTCCATATTTGCACAAGGTATTAATAGCCCAAAACAGGTGCTATGCGGCCACAAGTTATTTGCAATCTGTGTCCCTTTTCTCTTCAAACATAACAAATGGATGCAACGAATATAAATTCACTGGCATAGAACCAGCAAACAAACCTTGCATCTAAAGATAGCGAGATCACTCTTCTGCAGGGTGGACCGAGCTACCGGGATTTCCGTCATTCCAGCAATAGTCAGAGCTTGGCGGGCGCTCATTACACGTTGTTCCTCTGAAAAAGAACATAGATCAGTTCAGAGGAGGATTCTGATACTTTCAAACATACCATCTGTTGCTCAACCAACTGTGAATAAAGCATGAGTATACGTAATAATACAGTATAGCTCAGAAATTCACCTTTATCATTCGCGATTTGATCGATCATCGAGTAAATGCATCCGTAAATTGGCCGTTGCTCAGCCGTTGCAGAGGACATTTGTATCTGCAATCGAGATATTGCCTACTTCTTCTCGCGGTCGGGTACATTTCAAAGCAGGAAACGGTATATTTATTTGCGTGAGTTATTGAATATTGGAGAAATATGGAAAGAGGAAACTCTCTTGATCCATTGAAAAAAGAGGTAAAAATATCCCAAGCTGGGAATAACATGGAAATTAGCAATAAACAAATGAAATCGATGAAACGTTGGCTTGTTGAAATTTTCATCCCCGAAAAGCGAAATCAAAAACATGTTTTCAAATAACAAAACTCCCTGATTACCGTTCGGATCGGAATGTTCGGCCATGACTCCAGCTCCTTCGTCTTCTTCTTGCTGTGTACTCTGCGAATTGTTATTTATTTATATATTAGGAAAACAACTACACATTTCGAAAAGAAACAACATCATGCCGAGACAATAATCAAATTACCGGATAAAGTCATAGGCGCTGACGCTGTGGCTCTTCACGATGAAGTCGAGCATCAGTTCCTGGAAGCATTCAATAACAACAATAACATCAAAACGACAGCAACAACAACAACGACAACAATAACATACATCAGCCTCCATCTCCTTCTTCTCGTCCATCACCCACTTCAGCATCACGTGGTCGCGTGCATGCTGTAAAATTATTTATTTCGAACTCCGATCTCTGGGTCGCATTGAATGCCATCCTCCGCTCTAGGATTTGTAACTATTGCGAAACACGAGCCAAATTGTGGTAGCAACCGAGCTCGTAGACCCAGCAATTTTGGGCTTTCTCCCTCCATCACAAGCCCCTGCAGCTTACCAGATACTGCTGCAGGTGCTGCAGACTCCGCACGTGCAGCCCCATCTGGCAGTTCTCGCCCAGCGGGTACGACCGCGCGCACAGCGTGCACACCGCCTGCAAAGGAGACGTTTGAAAAATTTTGAGGGGCAAACCCGGTTCGATCATAGGCAATCGTTTGCTCGATGTTAAGTGCGTATCGTGAAACACTTGCATCATTGCCAATTTTTTTTCATTGTGTTGATCAGTTTTCCGTACCCCGCTACCGTAACCGAATTATCGATTGAACTACCGTACTCACCAGTCCCTGATCGGCGTCCTCGACCACGTACTCCAGCCCGATGTCCGTCTGCGTCTGGTACTTCCACGTCACCTGCTCCCCCACTGACTCCGTCTGAAAAGGAAACGATTGCTAGCAAACCAAATGTTCCGAGCACTGACGACTAGATTCGGCATTGTACTAGTACGCCAGTCACAGCCTAGAAGTGCCCTATTAGTGGAATGGTGTTTGCCGACGTCGCAAGTGAGGAAAAATAATTTGTTTTTAGGGAACGAACTAAGAGAGATCGAACTAGCCTAGCGTGCATCGCCATGTTGTTTTACTATTATCGAAACGAGTAAGTTCCAAGCGCTTCCTCTACGAGGATTTCGATTTGGTATTATTCTGGAAAAAATAGAGGAGTCGGGATTGCAATAATGTGCGCGTACTTATTTAATGAACGCAACGCAACAGGGAATCTCCAAGTCGAGAAAGTGAGCTCACTTTTTACTTTGTTTTGACAACCAAAACTATACTAATTAGTCAAGGATTCGTGCAATTCACACCTTAAGTGCCGCACAGTGAATATTCTCGATGCGAACATCTCAGTTCCTGCTAACTATCGTTCATATGTGTCCCAAAACCACTCAAACTCCAACTCACAATCCACTTTCCGTGCGGGTCGCGCGGCAGCAGCTTGACGGACGACTCGAGCGGCACGAAGTGCTCCTCGTCTGCAGAATTATTTTATTTTTCACAGCATACCGGCCCTGTACTGACATCCCCACCCCACCACTATTTTCATCAACCACTGGTACGCAAATGCACCACCCTTTTCTTTAGCACAAATTGCCCTTTTCCAACAAGCTTCTTTTTTTCTAGCATGAGATGATTAAAATAATTGATAATCGTTGGGGCTTTTTATCATCTAGCCCACGTAATCTGTGCTTCACTCACCATACTCCTGCGTGTTTCTCCTCGCGGCAAAGTCGAGGTGCCCTCCACTGACGACGTGCTCGTTCCAGACGGCGTCCACGCTCTCGCCCGCGGGGATCGGGAGGATCATCCAGCAGGACTGAGGAGAGCAGTGATTATTTTGATTCCCAGGATCCAGGATCCATCCATAGGACCCATAGGATCGTGGATCAGGATCAGGATCCAGGATGATTAGAGTTAAGGTGCATCCTTGCAATTACACTGGAAAAGATCAGTTCTGATAGTGAGTTTAGGAAAGACCAAAAGAAGTAATGTGGTTTGTAGGGACAGAAACGCCGAGCGACGATTGCCACGCTAGCTCTAGCTGTAATATCAGACTATTGAGAAGCTCTATTGTGCAAGTTGCGAAATGTAACTTTTTTTGCAATAATTCTCCTGGAGATAATCATTAGAAAAAGACTCGGTCCGCTAACACAGGCCAGTGAAACATGAGACAACCTCGCGTCGTCTCATGCTGCGGAAAAAGTCGGGGGAGATTTTCTCCTGGGGTGGAAAAAGTAGCATGGGGAGAAAAAGGAGAAAACCAAAATTTTGAATTGGCGCCTTTTTGAGATCTCGCTTCCCCGTGGAGCTGTGGACTTGCAAGTTGGTTTTTAGGGTTCTGTGGGTTAAAAAACCATAGTCTCCAATTTGTAAGCCTCTAGCTGCACGGGAAAGTGAGATCTCAAAATGGCGCGAATTCAAAATTTCGGTTTTCTCCTTTGACTTTTTCCACCCGACTTTTCTCTTTTCTCTTTTCTCCCCCCACTTTTTCCACAGCATCAGACCCGGCGCATCTAGAGTGCACCCACCACCCCTTACTCACCCCGCAGAACACGCACTGCTCGTCGGCGCTCATGCCGAACTGCTGCGCCGGGAGAGAACGCAAGACCTTCCCATTCCCCATAGCCATCCTAAACCCGGCGCGTCAAGACCGTGTAGAACAACTCACCCCGCAGAACACGCACTGCTCATCGGCGCTCATGCCGAACTGCTGCGCCGGCGGCGGAAAGTGCGGCAGCTGCTCCGACTCGCACTCGACCGCCAGCCACTGCAATTAGTTATTAATTAATTAGTTAATTAGCTAGTTATTAATTAGCTAATCATTGACTATCAATTATATTTGATAATGGGTATTTCTAGAACAGTCCATGCTCCCGGGAGCACTCGCGCTCCGTCACTTCCTCATTACACCAACAGAATGAGATGGAGCTAATGAGAACGGTGTGCTTCCTCCAAAAAAACGAAAAATTTTCTTTCACATTCCCGCTACAGATTCTTGATATCAATCTCATGTACTCCAAACATTGGTCTGCCTCGGTTAGCGATGTTTAAAAAAAATCAATAATCGATAACTTCCACCGTAACCTATTTTTATCAATAATCAATCGATACTCACCGTCAACCGGCTCGGGCAGGCCTCTTTCGTCGCGCGACTCTCGTCGTTGTCGCGTGGGGAGGACTGTAGAGGATTATTGATTACCGGACAAATGAAACGGTACCACTGGCCAGATTTCGTCAAAATAGGATTTTATTCTAGCGGTGGAAAGGAAATGCATCGAAGTCTGCGATAAATTCTGAGACAAGTACACAGCGTGAAACGCAAACACAATGTCCTGCCGAACCAAGCTTCCTTCAAATTACCCCTGAATCCCGGTTGCTTGTTGTCCGGATAAGTCTGTCATCCCACCTGTATCATCGCGAGCAGCTCTCCCTCCCCAACTTTCGTAAACCCGGCGCTCCTAGAATACACTCAACCCCCCCCC
>LS508409.1:38643-57706 GCA_900490845.1 Pristionchus japonicus | reverse complement strand
AGTTGACAGGATGTCTCTAAGTCAGCGTATAAACATATATAAAGATGATTAGAGTCGAAATCAATTGTTCAAGTGCTCGAAAAAAGTTGGCAAAAGATTAATGTGGGCAGGCGGATTCGAACCTGGACTGACTTTTGCGTGCTAGCTTATCGAGGAAAAGTGATGTCCTGGTACCTCGTACCGAGTCGGGGTATTTTTTTATAAAATTCTCCGTACTAATTAGCATACTTCAAAACACTTTCCACGATGAGGAATCCATTGGAACTTGGTGCAATAATTTGTTGGAAAAGTTGAGAGAGCACTTTTTTCACTCTTTTTCGTGTTTCTCGAAAAGTTGAAGTCCAAACCCTTTGAAAATTCAAACTTAAGCTAATCTTTTGATGCTCTATCGAATGGTATATGACATGAGGGGTCAAAATCAAAGGGAAAAAAGTCGATCTCAAAGATCAAAGATCAACTTTTGGGTCCAACTTTTCGGCTGAAGTGTGTCCCACCCCTAGGGACTCTAACCACAAAGTTTGAGCCTCCTGCGACCATTTTGAGCAAGTGTGCCACTTGAGCTTCGGTTCTCGACGTTCTTACGCGGAACGCGTTTTAACTACACTCGAGGAGTACTACCAGTCGACATATTTTGAAGGAATTCGATTTTTCCCTAGTGCCAAGCATAGTTTCACTGACTCAGAAAGTCGCTCGTATAGTGTTCTAGCTCTGATGCTTTTGATGTCCACCCAATTCTGGTATGCATTGGGTTTCACGCGTGCCTCAATATGAAGTGAACTGGCTCAAGTACGTTGCGAAGAGTGCTGAGATGTGCAAAATAATAATCATCACTATTGTTGACCGTAGTTGCTATCGTATCTTACCGTACCTCGCCTCGTTCCAGGCGAGACCCTCTCCGGCGGCCAGTTCGGCATGGTGGTGGGCGCGCACGGCCGCGACTTCACCTTCGGAGGCACCCAGGTACGGTAGGCTTACTGTAGTCTACCGTAGGCTACCGTATCTAGATTCTAGAATTAATCAATAACTATCGTGCTCTGCAGGCACAGCCGCGCGCCTGCGCCATCAAGGTCGTCTACCTGGCCCGGAGATTCGATCGGGTAAGGAGCCTATCGTGGGCCACGCCCTTTGTGGGTGGAGCCTATCGTAGGACACGCCTCTTTTGTGGGCGGAGCCTACCCGTAAGCCACGCCCCTTTTGTGGGCGGAGCCTATCCCTAAGCCACGCCCCTTTTCCTGCAGGCACTGGAGGAAGCGAAGGGCGACGAGGAGCGGTTCGTGAAGCGCGTCGAGGCGGCCACGAAGCGCATCGTCACCGAGCTGTACATCCTCAATCGGTACGGTAGGATACTAGACGATCGATTGAGTACGGTAGAGGATGATATACGGAAATATCGATTGCTTTGGAGAACAATAGGACTGGCGTCGCTGAATTGAATAGTCGAAGGATATTTCCATTTTGGACTGGTATGTATTGAGTTTCATGAGTTGCTCAATTAATGTTGAACTGCTTTACTGGCAATTTGGTTCACGTATGTAGTTTGTGCAAGAAATAATTTTATCGCCACAGAAAGATGCACCACTCACGGGATAGTTATCTGGGATTCGTGAAATTAGACGCACTAGTATTTCATTTGTATTGATCTGCTTTATCGATTGTCGATCCTGCCGTATTCCATTTCTCGTCACGAGAACTTGCTGCTCGCTTTGCGTTCCCCAATTTATCAATCAATCAATATTCAACCGTCCTACTGTTACCGTTACCACCGTATTCCAGTTGTCGTCACGAGAACCTGCTCCACTCGCACGCGGTGGGCGTCTCCTCGGGCGATCTGCACATCGTCCTGCCCCGTCTCTACTCGCTCGAGTCACTCATCAACAAGTACAGGGATCAGTTCGCAGGCGAGGTACGGTATGGGGATACGGTAGAGGTACTGTATCGAAACTTAGTTTTTGGTCCTGAATGCTACTGCAAAGGATTCATAGTAGCCTTGTGGTTTTGTGGGCTAGGAAAAATAAGGTGGTAAGTGTGAGTTTCACGCGTTTCTGAATAAGTGTGGAACTGGAAGCAGGGCTGGGCGTTAAATGATAATTTAACGGATTCGTTAAATCGTTAAATTAACGGATCGAAAATCCGTTAAATTTCGTTAAATCCATTAATTTCGTTAAAATAATTCACACCTTAAAAATCAGCGTGATTTGGATTTTCATGATTTTTACAGCAATCAGTTTCACTTGAACAACGATATTTTTTGGGAAAAGTATTTTTAAAATTTTCTACCAGCAAAATTATCTAAAACGCAGGCAAAAGTCATCATATTTGACTGAATTTTCTATAAAATCGGCCGAAAATCTATGAAAATACACCAAAAAATTTAACGGAAACAATTTAACGGTTTCCGTTAAATGAAAATTTAACGGTTTCACACCGTTAAATCCGTTAAAACCGTTAAATCCGTTAACGTTAAATCCCAGCCCTGACTGGAAGAAGTGCAATTAATTGCCGCCATTGGTCATCATAACCCCTGAAACTAATCTAATTTCACAAACCGATTGTATTCCATTTCCAGTCGATCCCGGCGAAGGTGATCATGATGATCGTGCGGCAGATCTGCACCGGCCTCACCTTCCTCTCCGCCGCAGGCATCATGCATCGGTAAGTCAAACAGGTTACGGTATCATTCGATAATTACCGTAACTCTAACATAATCCCACCTCTCAGGGACGTGCAAGCCGACTACATCTACCTCACGCGCGGCGGCACGGTCAAGATTGGCCACTTCAGGTGAACAGTAGCTCTGAATCAGGGACGATCGATACCAGACTCATACAGTAACCTTATTGATTTTCCAGTTCCGCGCGTCTGCTCGAGGACGGCCGTTGTGTGACGCCCGTGGGCAAGAAGGAGTACATGTGCTTCGAGAAGGTATACGGTAGTTATCGATTTAAAATCAGTTGTCGATCAATGACTAGCGTTACCTATCGTACCCTTGCAGCAATTCAACCTGTACACGGCGAACTCGCGCATGGAGTGCATGGAGTACGACGAGGCGGCGGACATCTGGGCAATCGGTGTGCTCGTGCTAAGGATGGTCTCCTACTTCCCCAATGAGAAGTACGGTATTCTCGATTTGGGCAGGGATACGGTAGTGCGAGTTACGGTAGGCTTATGAGCGAAGAATTGTGCCCTACTTTTCCAATGAGAAGTACGGTAATATCGATTGTGGTTGGGGTACGGTAGGTTTAGGCGAAGGTACTGTACCTCCCATATGAAGAGGCGGATATTGGAGGATGGTCTCCTACTACCCCAATTAAGTGTACGGTAGTTTGTGGATACGGTGAGATTACGGTAGCCTACAATATGATAAATATTGATCGATTGATACCGTACTCCAGGTGGCACCGTCTGCAGCCGGACTTCGCGACGCTGATGCACACGGAGAACATGCCGTTCAAGTGGATGATCGCCGAGATGATGGTACGGTAGCAGTAGTATATTTTATCGATTACTTAGTCTGTCTGCACGTTGTGTTTATGTATGGCTACGGTAGTGCCTGTCATGGTAGGCTCACGGTAGATCAGACATTCGATAGATAAGCTAAACCGAATATGGACATCGTATTGCCAGTGCGTTCAGATTCATAGTTTTGTGGATCCCCTGAAACGCAAATCTAATCTGCTCATTTTGGGAAATGTTTCTGGAGCTGTCTTTCGTAGCGAGGGTTCTGTAGTTCTGATTACGGAAGATCAGGTTACAGTAGCCTACCGTATTCCTTTGCAGCAACTGCGTGTGCGACTGGCCAAGTGCGGTGGGTCGGAGGACCTGATCAGCTGGCTGTCGGACAAGGTGATCAAACTACAGAGTTCAGAGATCAAAGATCAAAGATCACACTACAAACTCCAGGTGCTGGTTGTCAACCACCGCCGGCGCGCCACCGCCACGGAGCTGCTGCAGACCGCCTGCCTCAAGCGGCTCTGCAACGAGGTATACGGTAGCTTATTGAATCTCTAGTTTACCGTAGTCAATCGATTACCTTAACCTATCGTAATCTTTAGAACGTGGCCGACGACAAGAAGTACCTCGTGAAGAACCTGATCCAGACGCTGGACTGGCCGAATCGGATGAAGCTCGAGACGAACAGGCCTAACTACGATGCACTTGAATCGGTGAGGAGTACGGTAGTTTTACAGTATACGGGTAAGGTACGGTAATCGTAACATAATCGATGATCTTCCAGAAGGACATCCCGGCCGAGTTCTACTGGGACGAGTTCGAGACGTGGAAGGTGAGCGATAGTCTGCTCGCCAACTGATCGATTATCGATTATTTTCGCAGATCCTGGAGAAGCGCGAGTTCTACTACGAGGTTACGGTCGAGGAGGAAGCGATCGCCGGCTTCGGCAGACACTACTTCGAGTGAGTACGGTATCGAATGATTACGGTAGTATTGTGGTACAGTATCGATTATCGATTTGCAGGGGTCGCTTCCACTACGCGACCGCGCACACGCTGCTGCGCGATCTCACGCGTGCGATCGGCGACGAGTCGATCGATTACGTGGACATCCTCACCGTCGACCACCAGATCAGGTATACCGTAGCTCAAGGGCAATCGACAACTGAATTTATTCTAGAGAGATGGCCTTCGTCGCTATCAAGAACGAGGTCTACGAGAAGGGAGAGGGCGTGCCGACGGGTGAGTTACTGTGGCCGTACCGGAATTTCGGCTACCGTACTCCCGAGAAATCGATCGATATTCCAGACGTGACCTTCGCCCTGCCCGATACGCTGTCCGCCAGCAAGCGGAAAGCGACCGTAAACGTGAAGGCGCTCGCCGCCACAGACTAATCAATACTAGAGATCGATAATTGTTTGCTAATTGATTGTTTTATTCTGTACCATACTTGCGATAAATTTTAATACGTGTACATGGAAAAGAAACAAGGTTGGTCTCGCTTATCCAATGAATCGAATCGAGAAAACAAAATCCAGCCGTGAGCTCCTAGGTGTAACAGATTAGAGAACTGCTCTCGCACTTTTTTGTGTTCTTACGGAGCAGAGAGAGGAGTGATAAAGCTGTTTGATTCTTCTCAATACATCATATCGCCTTTAAAAATAGTCGATTTCCCTGATCGCTGTGAGAGATCATTCACAGATTACGGTATCTGTAATGGATCAATCGATACGACACTCTTTCATAATCTTTTTTCGAACTTGTGTTCACCCAATTCAAAGGGATTTCCTGTTTGTTTCTCCGCTCGTTCGATAGATATCGCCTGACCCTCTCCAATAAGCCCGCGATAAGCTCTTTTACCGCTCTACTACTCGAACAGTTCACCTACTTTGTCATCACTCGCTTCTTTTGTGGCCATTGTTTTCACCTCTTCATTTTATCCGCATGGTGGCACCTTTCACAAGACAGAGATGCTATCTCGATGACTAACCCAACGTGACAGCCGCCATTAAATCGTTCCAGTGGCAGCGGATGTTCCGCAGGCGCATGATTCATTTTGCGATCGTGACAAACATCTTACCTCGCTCGGTTCCTTTCCTCCCTTGTAAAGTTCCTTGCCGAATTCTTCTCGTTACGATTTACTGCCATTTCACAATTTCTGACATTGTTTACCACAAATTTTAACCAATTGAATTGCAACTGTTGCTGAATCGCGCCATTAGGATTGGCGATAGCTTTTAATTTTGTTTCCTTTTGATTGCCGTTGTGCTCACCAACAATATCACAATTGCAGCGCGAAGAACAGTGAGAGCGCGATGCTCTCCGGCAAGCACAAGCTGGCCCTGTGGGGCGGCGGCGTCGCGAGTCTGCTCCTGGTCACGGGCGGCCTGCTCGGCCTCTTCCTCGCGCCCAAAGTCATCAACGACCAAGTAGTTCAGGTGAAACCTCTTTCTACCTGATTGTACTCCCTAAAAAATAAGCAAATCACGCCATTTTCGCTTATAAAAGCCGCAGATCGTGCGATATTTTGCTGGTTTGGCAATTAAATTGGTTAGTTAATTAATTATTAACCAAATACTTAATTAAGAGAGACGTGATCGGGTACGACACGCTGTCGAATGGGACGCGCGTGCTTAACGACATGACCAAGAAGTGGATCCACCCGCCCTACGAGATGATCCTCCACATCTGGATGTATTCGGTCCGTTTTTTTCCTCGTTTTTGTGCGATTGTTGCAACACCCGACTCCCTACCCTATGTTCATTGTTTTCAGCTTTAACAATTTGTGTGTAGTAAATTAATTAATCGATTTACAGGTGCAAAACGAGGCCGCCTTTCTCGCCGGCACTGAGAAGATTCGCCTCGCGCAGAAGGGACCCTACGCTTTCATGTAAGAGTTCTTGTTGTTCTTTGTTTTCAATTCAATATGGGTTGCCAAGTAGGTATGATCGGAGCAGGACAAATAGCGGTAGTCTATTTTTCTCTGCAAAGGAATTGCCCGGAAAAGGAAACGCTAGTCATCTCGCCCTCTAAAACTATCCTCTGATTCATCAATTGCCTTCCAATTGCCGTTCTTCTTCTCTCCACTTTCCTACTGATGATATCACACTGTTGTCGCACACTTTTTTTGTTATCTGTGCAGGCAATTTGGATCTATGTGCGTTCGAGGAGTGGCGGAAGTAAATGCACATTATTGTTGGGACTTCGCATACTGCTAGTCAACTAGTGGATGTAGTTTCAAATAAATATAATTAAACATTAAATTTTGCAGCGAGGGCCAGTAGAAAATGGAATTTGAGGTTCTAAGACGAGTGTTAAAATCGATATTTTTTGTTTTCCAGTGAGGACCAGGAGAAGATCGTGCACGAGTTCTCCCCCGCGGAGGACCGCATCTTCTACCGCAATCGCCATCGTTACTTCTTCAGGTAGGCCTGAAATAAATGTGGAATGAGTAACACTAGAATGACTGGTGGCATCAGAGGGCCAGTCACACAAAATGACTAGTATCCGATAAATGTAATTGCTTGAATGACTCTAGAAAGTACTAGGCAGCAATTGCTATCGGAAGCCGCTATTCTGTTGCATTTTAAATTACTAACTCTAATTTTAATAAACTAATTATATTTTTCAGCGAGAATCACTCGTGCGCCGACTGCTTCCTCAACGACACGGTCACCGTGCCCAACGTGCTCTTCCAGGTGGGAGTTCGAAGCGAATTCAATGGATAGATGAAGCTCACAAGAATTGGTTTTGCAATGGAACTTCCCACGACATTTGATGTTACATCTGGGCTAGGTAATGAGAGCTGTAAAGAACGAACTGATCATTCATGACTTTTTTGCACGAAAAATGAATATTTTTTCTAATATCAACTGCATTTGGCTTGGAAGGTAACAAATGAGATTCACTGAATTCAATTTAGAACTGAATGTTTTTTTTTAAATTCTTATTTACAAAATTTCAGAAGCTGGTGGATTTCGCGGAGACGAATTTCGTGACAAAATTCGGCATCGAGGCCCTTCTGACGACGATTGGCAGAGAGACGCCGTTTGTCACGATTAAGGTGTGCACAATTTATTCGAATATTCTTGGAGGTTCCGGATTCTAATCTTGAATGAGACGTGCAACTTTGTGGTTGCGTCCAGGCTAGTTAGTGAAAGGCAAAGTGGAGGCTTGATTTCTGTGGTATGCCGTATTGAAAGCAATGAGTTACGGTCAAAATTCAGGTTGGCCAGGCGCTCTTCGAGGGCTACGACGACCCGCTGATCTCGGCGCTGTGCACCAGCAAGCTCCTGGCGTGGATATGCAAGACGGCCAAGATCCCGGACAGGATCGGCTTCTTCTATGGGGTAAGTGATCATATGAAGCAGGAAAACGGGAAGGCCTAGATATCGGTTCTAATTAGATTCATATTCGGCTCGATGGAAACCTTCATGACATTATCTCATCCAAGCTCACCAAGGATAGATAGAGTGCGAGCTACCTGAACTTTGCTGGGTTTGAATTTTGTTGTCGTTGATAGTTGGAGACAAGCAATGATCATTTCTGCTCGTGGCAATTGGATACATCCTGGTGTTGAAACCGTGATCCAATTGTAGTGTTGTAAAACTCAACGGACGTAAGGAACATATCGGTTATGCACATTTTCATAAAATGCGCAGTGGGAGTGCAACCGTGATCGAATTGTTCTGTAAATAACATTTGGGCAAAAATCGACTATGCTTATTTCCATTCGATACATACGGAAGTTGAAGCAAGGATCGTGTGGCCGAGTAAATTCAAATCCATTGCAGCAAAACAACACGGACGACGGGCTGTACGAGGTGGGCACGGGCAAGACCGGCCCGAGCGAGCTGGGAAAGGTGGGGAATTATATTTAAAATGTTAAGTTTGTAAAAAAATATTTTAAATATTTTCAAAATACGAGTTGGTATATTACTGATATTGCGATTGTGAGAGGTTTCATTGGCAAGACCGGCCCGAGCGAACTGGGAAAGGTGAGAGGAGCTGGGATTTTTTTTAGTTGCTCGGAAATAGGCACCGCATTGAATAGAGCTTTTTTGAGCTCTAATGCACTATCCTCGCAACGCCAAGGTGACTGGAAGGCAAACCTCGAATGTTTTACACAGTTGCGCATGATTTTTGCCTTGGAGATTCTTCTTTCACCGTTAGCCCTCCGTTTCATTAACTTCACAAACAGTGTCTCTCCCTTTAACTACAGACACCACAGTTTCTTTCCCAGAGCGGCAAGGCTAGTAGTAAAATCTGGAATACTTACCAGTTTCTCTGAGTGACCCTACCCAGTTACCCCATTCCTGCCATTCTACGTCGTTTGATTCAACATATTTTTCAATTTGTATCCGCTTTTCCCCCTGTGAATACGCATAAATATATATATATATATATATATATATATATATATATATATATATATATATATATATTGTAGATGTACACGTGGAACAACTCGACCGCGCTCCCGCTCACCTTCTGGGACTCGCCGTACGCACGGGCGATCAACGGCACCGACGGCCAGCTGTTCCCGCCCCTGCTCAAGAAGGATGTGGTGCTGCCGCTGTTTGCCAGCCAGGCGTGCAGGTAATAAAGCAAATAGTGAACCCCGAAGTGCCTGGTAGTGCCATGGACTGGAGGGGAGTGTGGCCGGTGGTTTTGTTGCCGTTAGGAGACTAGTAGTTGGGAAGAGAGGCAAGCTGTTCCCGCCCCTGCTGAAGAAGGATGTGGTGCTGCCGCTGTTTGCCAGCCAGGCGTGCAGGTATGTGGTGATGGGGAAGCAGAGAAAACCCGGAGAACGGGCAGAAATGATACTCTGACCAGGAATCAAATAGTAGTGTGGGGCGAAAACCTGCGCGAACGAATCACACTGCGGTTTCAAGAGCGCATTAAGTAACGAAGCGGGCATCAGAAAATAATGCGATGGCTTGTTCTTCAGGAAAAAAATCTAGCTGCTAATTGTTCATGTAAAAGTATCCCCCGTTGAGATACCGTACTATTTGGCATCTGACAATCAATATAGTCGATAAATGCAATCCTACGGTATCTCCTGATTGCAGATCCGTCAAGATGGCGTACGTGGACGACTCGGAGTACCAGGGCGTGAACTCGTGGAGGTGAGATTGATCTTTGATCTTTGATCTCTGCCTTTGTCGAGCCCATCAACTTTCTAGTCGGAACAGGGGTATCGCAGACAGGACTGGTACTGTAACCTACCGTAACCTACCGTATCCAGATACTCCACTCCCCTGTCGATGTACGATCCCACGCAGCCGGACAACCACATCTTCTGCCACGTCAACTCGACCGTGAGCTACTTCGACAACACGACGGTGCAGTACCGTGAGTTTTGAGATTCGTCGGATGTGTATGGGTAGTCAGCCATCGTATCTGCGATAGTAGTAGCGTTTTACGGATGAACACATTTTTTGATGGAATGAACTTTCGACGGTTTCCTACTGCGAGGACGCTCAATAGCAGAATCGTGACTTTCCTATTCGGTTGAATATAATACCGATACTACCGCGAGTTTTCTGATTCGTCGAGATGATTTCATGAAGTGGACAGGTAATTTTTGATAATGCCAGGTAGGGTTGCCGGTTCGGGTTCGGTTTCGGGTTTACCGACCTCTCTTTCCTTCCCACACGTATGCAAACGCACGTGCGAGACGAGGGAGGAGGAGAGGTCAAAGCCGACTCAAAGCCGACTCGGAGTCGGCTTTGACCTCTTCTCCTCGCGTCTCTCGCACCTCATGATCTACCTCTCCCCTATCTCTCGCCTCTCTCCCTCCTCCCTCTCTCGTCTCTATTTCCTTCACTACACTCCCTTCGCCCCTCACTAAACTGATTCGACGGTTCTTCACTAACTTCCATTTGCCTCAGACAGATCGATAATAACTAAAGACAGACAATTTTTTTTTATGAAATTGAAGTCACTAAGTTCTTTTTGGTTTGTATTCTGTTTCATTCCTTCTCCTCTCTCCTTCCTGCGGACAGGGACAAAGTATGAACGTAAAATGTTCAGATTGAAGTGTAAGACTTTGACTTATTGCGTATTTTCAATTTGCCTCAAATCGGTTCCGTGAAAATGAGGGTGGTTGAGATGTAATGCCAATATTCTAACTGTTCGAACACAGGAGCCATTGTCTTTTGTGATTAACAAATCAGAAACGATTGGAAGTTAGTAAAGAACCGTCGAATCAGTTTGGGGGAGGTGCGAAGGGAGTGTAGAGAAGGAAATAGAGACGAGAGAGGAAGGAGGGAGAGAGGCGAGAGATAGGGGAGAGGTAGATCACGAGGTGCGAGAGACGCGAGGAGGAGAGGTCAAAGCCGACTCAAAGCCGACTCCGAGTCGGCTTTGAGTCGGCTTTGACCTCGCCTCCTCCCTCGTCTCGCACGTGCGTTTGCATACGAAGAGGGTGTTTACTCTCAAAGAGCACGTGCTCTGTGAGACGGGAAGGGAATCAGGGCGGCTCGGTAAAACCGAAACCGAACCTGCATCCCTAATGCCAGGTATTGGATGATAAAAAATATTCTTCTGACTCGTCGAGTCGGCGGTGAACTATTTCGAGGGCATGAAAGTGTTGTTCATCATTACTTCGCTGTTTCACGGTTGTGATTAGTTTGAGTTTGTTTGGGAACCGTTGATCGATACAAAATTGACTCTTTAAAAAAATCAACAATTTCGCATGAGAGTGATTGCATTTCGCTCCCGTGATTAGTGCTTCTGAGCTTCCCCAAGCGGAAGAAGTCTGGTGATGGTTGATTGTCATCCCAGTTCTCAGGTTAGAAAACACTCCAGTTTCGCATACAATCATGATCATCACGAGCACTCCTAACGAGAGTCAATTCGTGCTCCACCCACCCGATAATCTTCCTCCAATTGCAGCCGGCTGCCTGCCCGCGGGCATGATCGACCTGTCCAAGTGCCAGCCGGGCGAGCCGCGAGTCTACCTCAGCCAGGCGCACTTCCTGATGTCGCCCAAGGAGGTATGGAATACTTGACACTTGTATCCTGCGAGGGAAGGTTAGATAGGTTTAGATCGATGAACTGGCACAATGCATGTGTGGTGCTAGAGGAACAGAATGAGCTCTAGTTGATAGGATCGCCTGTGTTTACCTGACTGGCGCATTTTCTGATGTCGCCTAAGGAGGTGAGTGAAGGGATAGAGGGAGTTTGTGTTTCATTCGTGGGACTAAAGCAAGGTGAAAATCCGAAGTCGATTTGATTAGCAATTGTATGTTTTGCAAACCAACAATCGTATAGTGGTGAGTGAGTTAGAGAGGGCTTGAGAACGGCGGCTTGAACTGCGGCTCGAGAATTTTGCTGTATTCGATATTTCCTAGAAAAAAATCTGTAGCAAAATACTAGTGGTAGTTGGGCATCAATCGCACTACATGGGCACGACGGGGTAATAACTTTGATCTCGTCGTCTTATGCGATTTGAATGAAACAATAATACGAAAATTTGGTATATTTAATTAATCACGGGGCTGGGCGGCCATCAACGGCATGGACGATAATTTGTTAATTTACTAAATTAATTGATTATCCTAATTAAGGTCTGGTCGGCAGTGGACGGTGTTGACGCTCATTAGGGACTTGATTATCTAATTTTTTATTGTGTAATTAATCATTGTTAATTAAGTAATTAATTAAGGTCTGGTCGGCAGTGGACGGCCTGGACGCACCCGCTGACGAGCGCGACACGACCTACGTAGACATCGAGCCGACCTCCGGGGTGGTGATCTACGCGAAGCGAGTGATGCAAGTGAATGTGGGCATGAAGAAGGGCAATCTGGGGTGAGTGATTGTCTTTGGTGTTTCATGAAATAGCAACGCTGATAGTCCCTGGAAGTGTAGTGCTGCAGCAAAACTGCTTATTGTGAAAGATCAGCTGGTATCAATTAGTAAATATTCGAAAAGAAAGAGAAACGAAAGAGTGATGCAAGTGAACGTGGGCATGAAGAAGTGAAATCTGGGGTGAGTGACTGCTTTTTTTATGTCTGGGGGTGTTGTGTTTCGATGATAAAATACATAGTGAAAAGTGATTGAGGAGTAATCCCATCGTGATACTCTTACAAATATTTGAAAAAGAAGAGGGTCAGTCTGAGGTGAGTGATGGTCCTTGACCTTTGATTTCACCGAGAAGTGCGTAGTTGAGCCGGTGAGTACAGTGCTGCTAGGAGAAGATGTATTGCGAGGGGAATGCTAGTGCCAATATGTTGTGCAATGCCGATGTAGAACACAATATCCAGATACGACCAGTGGGTTTCCTGTTGCGGGAGTTAATTTGCGGGAGTTAGCCTTCTGAAATACGAAGTGGGCTGATGTATTGTAGTCATTAGTGATAGTAGAATAAATCTTTCAGAATGTGCTTGCTAGTTTGGATTGGTTAACTGCACTAATTGCTGCTCGATTCCAGCGTGCTCTCCTCCACGCACAACGTGATCGTGCCGGTGTTCTGGGTGAACGAGACGGCCTCTGTGGACCCGGAGACACGGGATCAGCTGGCGAACCAGCTGCAGCTGGCCAAGAGGGGCGCGTTTATTGGAGGTATGTGACGCCGTAAGCCACTAGGTGATTTTTCATGGGCTGGGAATGGATCAGGACCGATCGGAAGTGGGGATGTTTGGAACATAGGAGGAACCAGGCGTTTACGTAACGTTTATTGAAGGTGAGGGTGGGAAAATTGGGCGTGATGCTTTGATGCAGCAGCAAATGCTCATAGGCTGAGCTCATTGAGATTTTTCAATGCGACCTGGTCGTACTAGACTCGAAAATTAATACAGCTGACCGATGATGATGATTTGGATGATGATGCAGCTGCATTACATAGATCGAATATTTCGTGAAGTAACGATGAAGTCCGGGATTGTGTGGGAATAACAATAGACAACGTGGTGATGGGCAACGAGTGGTATGCATACGAGATTCGAAGGGCTGGAGTTTGATTAATTGTCGGTCTCGGTCTTTTAATTATAGCCTATTCTGCTAGAAAATGTTCTCCGCATGATGGTTTTTTAAATGATAATTGTTTAATTAACGTCGAAATGGCTAATTAATCTAATTAACATCCAGGACTCTCCGCCCTCATCATTGGCGCGCTTCTCTTCATCGGCGTTGCCCTTATCGTACTCCTCGACCTGGCTCTCGGAGTGAGTTATCGATTTATTGATTGGTTACGGTATCATGATATCGATTTATGTTTGCCGTTAGGTTACGGTATCCTTAAGTTTCTTCTTTTCCAGCGAAAGGTTCACCCTCTGGGCGAGAGTGAAGTTGTGGTGCCCAACGGTAGGCGAACGAAAGTACTAATGCTGATAACTGAAACGAATAACTGGCGAGCGCCATGTGCAAAATTACGCTTGAAACAGTGATGGCACGGTTTGGAACCCTCGTTTAGGAACCTCATCACAAAAAGTTCTCAAAATGTTCTGAAACATACTCTTAGCATAACCACAAAAATTTTCTTCGAGGGTTCCTAAACGAGGGTTCCAAACCGTGCCATCACCCTTGAAACAACAGAAATACATGCGGGCGGTGTCGGGATTTCGGTGGTGTGCCTACCGTAAACTGTGGTAAATTGCAGAATCGTGACGAGGATTCGGAGCCCCTGGTGCAGCAGAATGGCCAGGGAGAGGTCAACGAGGGCGCGGATCCGGTTTCCCAGGAGGAATAATCGATCGATAATCCAGATAGATTACGGTATTCTGTACAATTATGTTGCCTTTTTGCCCCTGACTTGTTATACTCGCTAATCCGTGCCTTGTGATCGCTCCCGAAAACCCAGTTAATCTCGATTCTACATACCCATCTCTCCCCGTCAATCAAATACACTCACTTACTTACAAGTATGTAGTATCGTCGTAGACTCGTACGTGGTGTACTGTACTTGTATACTGTACCTGTATCAATCGATTTGTTCTACCCAGGCTGATTTATCCTACACCACTCACTTTGATGTATTCTGCATTACGTTGCTCAACCCTGTACATTCGAAATTTGCTAATTTTAAGGCTGATAAATATTCGAGAAGGTTAGACTTGAGTGCAAGAACACTGAATCGTATCGTCTTACCTCTGGATGATTGCCTAATGAACACAATTAATGATCGGAATGGCGAGGGGATGATAATTAAAAGTGAAAGTAGAGGTTCCCAGCGGTACTTGCAAACAGTGTCAGATCTAACCACTTTCACCCCTCCGAACTCGTTTTTCAGTGATCAGATCAAACACTTTGATCTACCCTAACTACAGCAACCGAGAGATTACGAGTAATGAAGAGGCTGCGGTCGCCCTACGGCACTGTTTCTGTTGTGTTTCATCCCTGTCTCTCTCACTTTTCCGTGATCTCTAGCTGCACTGATGAGAGATAAGGAGAAATGGAGAGAGTGCCGTGCTCTTCCCCATCGAGAGTACTATAAAACGAAGGGGTGGAACGCTCAGAAGTATCTTCCTGCAGTTCAATCACTTCAGCAGGTAAGGAGCAATCAATAGTATTTAGTTTATTACCGTAACCCTACCGTAGCCATAACTGTAATGAGCAATCCGTTCGTACTAACTGGTAGATTCTGGATCTTCTACAAACATTGTGCTTTAGTACAGTAGTCTAGCATCTACCATAGGCTATCGTACCCTGCCGTACTCTACCGTACCCCCTCCAGATATGGACCCGAAGCAGTCGTCCCATGAGGAGGCCGCCCTCAAGAAGGTCGCCTTCTTCTCGGTTGCCCTGTCTACCGTAGCCATTCTCGGCGCGATCATTGCCGTGCCCATGATCTACAACTACATGCAGGTACGGTATTCGATCGATAACTGACTTCCAATCGATAACTGACTTACCGTAATCTCAGCACGTGCATGCGGGCCTCCAGGATGAGGTCGAGTTCTGCAAGGCGAGATCGAACTCGCTCTGGCAGCAGTACACCTACGTGAGTCTATCGTAACCTGCTACAGTATCCCAATCGATACGATCGTAGCTATCCTTACCGTACCCCTTACAGTACTCAGCGCGCACTTCTGGCTCCGTCCGCATGCCTCGTGCCGCGTGGTTCGGTGACACTCGCCAGCTGACCTCCAACGGAAAGAGAGCCAGAGCCATGGGCGCCGAATCCTACTCTTCCGGCTCTGCTCCAGTGGCGCCCCCGCCTGCAGGAGGACCCACGTGAGTGCTGACTACCGTATCCTCATGCACCACCTAGTTCAATCGATAACTGATTTTATTCAATTGTTTTTCAGTGACATCGCAGCACAATTCGTTGCTGGAGGTGGAGCCTCGGGAGGAGGAGGATCGTGCTGCTCGTGCGGCATGGGCAAGGCCGGACCTCCCGGCCCTCCCGGAACCGACGGAGCCCCCGGAAACGACGGACAGCCCGGAGGACCCGGATCTCCTGGAGCCGATGCAGCCCCCGCAGCACCCGCCCACCCCGACTTCTGCTTCGACTGCCCACCTGGTCCTGCTGGACCCGCCGGATCAGCTGGACCTGCCGGACCCGACGGACACCCCGGAGCCCCTGGACAATCCGCAGCCGCCGGAGCACCTGGTCCCGCTGGTCCCGCTGGACCTCCCGGCCCGGCTGGAAACCCCGGAAGCGCAGGCGCCCCTGGAGGTCCCGGACCCGCTGGATCAACGATCGAGGCTCCTGGAGCTCCAGGACCCGCCGGTCCTCCCGGCCCTGCCGGAGCCCCTGGTCCCGCTGGAAACCCTGGAACTTCCGGATCTTCATCTGCTGGACCTCCCGGCCCTGCGGGAGACAAGGGACCCGATGGAGCTCCCGGAAATTCCGGAGCTCCTGGTACTGATGGATCTCACGGAGGCAAGGGAGACGGAGGAGGATGCGACCACTGCCCTCCCCCGAGAACCGCGCCCGGATATTAGAGTGGGAAGCCACTACTGTATTTATTGTCGATGTCCCGATAAACAGATTGATCTCAAATGTGCATTAGTTTCGGCAGTTCAGTCTCAGAGCTTCATTGGTTTCACAACGAATACCAGTTCTTCATACAATCAATAATCTCCAGAATCCGATCACGACATGGACGATATCACCTTAGGAGGCGTCATCTGTGTTAGAACGCGGTCGAGCCACTGCAAAGATCAAAGATCAAGTTAGGTTAGAGATCAAAAATCTGACCATGAGCGGCGCGTGAAGATGAATCTCGATCCAGCAGGGAGTCGACGTGACGTCCTGCCGCTGGTACTCGGCGCCCCATCCTGAGAGGAATGGTTACGGTATTGGACTATTGATTTTTCTACATCGTCGATTCATTCGAACGGAATGCTGATACGGTAGATTATCGATCACCTTTGACGAAGCTGAGTCGGATGATGGACATTTTAGTGAGTTCGTAAGAGGCGTCGAAGCCCATTCGAGCAGAGGTTGAGAGCAACTGAAATACACAGTAACGTGTTCAGATTCAAAGGACCGTTGAACTTCATTGTGGGAATTGCGAGTTGAGTTTCATGAATACTTCGAAAGATTTACAGAGAAGGTAGTTGTGATTTGAAATGGATGCTTATTTCTACACACGAACTACTCAGAACATGTGGTACCTCTCGGAACATAGTAGCATCGAATATTTTTAGAGATGTCTTGTTTGTCAGTTTGCACACAGTAGTCATGTGAAATCCTCTAGCGTAATTACAACATCTGAATTCACATCCTTTTGAGAGTAAATGAGAATGAAACTTACCTAGATTGCACAAAAATAGCAGAATCGGACAAGCACTCGGCATACAATGTACCATGCCGTCGCACATAAGTCAGTTTCACACCTGCAAAAAGAGCAAAAGATTCTGGAGGTATGGGGAATTGAACCCCAGCCCTCTCGCATGCTAAGCGAGCGCTCTACCACTGAGCTATACCCCCGGTTGGACACTCTCATTCTAAAGATACTTACATGGCACGGATTGCGAACAAAAGCCGGTTCGCTCAAACAGTGTTTGAGTTGGGTAGGCAAGAAAAAGAGCTAGGGTGCCCAAGGAACGATGAGAGATGGTCAGAGAAGATAGGAGAAAAGTGCGTACCATTGCCTATGTGTCTCCTCGTATTTTCAATAGTCGCATTTCTGTTTACATTCGAGAAAATTCCTAGAGATATTTTGGCCGGATTGTTCAGAGGATCGGTGAATCCGTCGATTTGTATCGTGTCATGGTTCACCTGAATCAGTTGATACATGGAGAACAACAATACAAGTACTCAGTGAGTACTACTCACCTTCACTTGGACGCCAACCCTGTTATTCATTTCATAATAGGAGATCGTTCCCCAGTTCGGCTGGTCTTCATATTCAACCTGGGATTACGGTAAGTAGACATTATTGATGTACCGTATTCCATACCGGTACAACAGGTAAGTGAGAGGGAACGTTGTAGTTTGAATCGAGATCTTCTTTCACTGGGCCTTCGACTCTACAACATCAATTTGAAGAAGAACAAACAAGGAAGTTCAGTACTTCATACGCCCTGACGATACATCAATGTTGTCCGGCATTCCATTCGAACTTTCAGCTTCCATTTTCTGTAAGGACTAGTATTTTGATAAATTTTTTTCAGAGGGATGAAATCTTGTTTTGTTGGTCGACGCTCTCGTACAATAGGATGAAATATTCAAGCAAGCACCTGCAATCGCATGAAGACTGGTGGTATATCTTCTTGTGGTGGCATTTCAGAGTACCTTAACATGAAGAGGATGAATTTGGATTTTTTAAGTGGAGAAGCTACGAAATATACTCTCTTAACTTGACGTCAAAGCACATGAGCTGTCTTATTATTAAATAGTGACAAAATCGAACTATTTAAACCTTTTAGTAACGTTAATTAATTAATAAAAAAAATAAAAAGCGAAAAAAATCAGTTAGTGATCAGCTTTGGCTAAATTTAGCTACCGTAACGGCAAGTCGATTCGTTTTTTGCTTACGCTTTGTTTTTATCGATTATCTCGCTTGTATGTTATTGTTTTCTTGTTTTTCTTTTGCCATTCGATCGTCCTTACCTTGGTACTAGCACGGGCGGAAGCACTCCCACGCCGTCTATTCGCGAGTAGTGATACGGATTGATGCAAATTTCTTTCTGCCCGGATTCATAACAAAACATGCACGTTTCGATCGCTTTTAGCTCGTGGTGCGACTGTAGGTCAGGCCAGCGATAGACGCGGCAGTATATTACGTGTGGTAGAGCCTGCAGTTAGTAATAGGCGAGTGTTTCCGCTTTGAACCGTGACTCCGGTCGCGGTAGGTCAATATTTGTTTTAAGCAGAACTGTTCCAAACTCACCTTTCTGTGCGATATTTGCAACCGGCCATCCAGAGACCTCGGTATGGTGACGCATTCGCTTGGCAAGTGCCCTTCGCTCTGAACTTTCTCGGTGATTAGCTCGTGTTTGGTGCCTCTTGAACACCTTTCACGGCGGCTCAAATAGGCTCTTCCCCTACATCTAACTAACGCAGAGAACGGCGACCCCGCCCTCTCGCCGATCATTGGCCGGATGCACAAAGACGCAAACACACAGACACGCAACGCGAGCTTTTGATGTGCAAATACGCGGTTTTGCCATAAGATTCAGTGCTCCTGACGCGAAAATACTACCGTACCTAAATGCGG
>LS508409.1:26946-38230 GCA_900490845.1 Pristionchus japonicus | reverse complement strand
CACGGCGGCTCAAATAGGCTCTTCCCCTACATCTAACTAACGCAGAGAACGGCGACCCCGCCCTCTCGCCGATCATTGGCCGGATGCACAAAGACGCAAACACACAGACACGCAACGCGAGCTTTTGATGTGCAAATACGCGGTTTTGCCATAAGATTCAGTGCTCCTGACGCGAAAATACTACCGTACCTAAATGCGGCAGGTTTATAATTAATTTTTACGTCCGCCGTTTTTAGATGTCGGTCTTGAGCACCCGTGCCTTTAGCGCCTGTTCCAATCGCATCACCGAGCTTTTGTCGTGCTTTTGCAGCTTTTTCATCAAATTATCGATCGCTTTCTTGGCCCAGTTCTCATCTTCGTCACCTGCAATAGTCGTTTCTGCAGTGTTTGTCTCAGTGACTCAGAATAGTGTCCTTGCAAATCATGCAAACATGCTCTATTGATGCGCTGCCTATCATTTTTGACATTTTCTTCCCGAAATCGGTCTTTCGTGGCTCAAATTCCGCGATGGATGTTTATTGTTTGGACAGCTGTGCCACGCAGGGTTGAAGGAACAGTGAATCCTCTAAACGCTTGGTTCGTTGTGCCGTATCTCTGATCGATCTGGGGCTCATCCTGCCGATCCCCTCTGTTTTTCATCCGATCTTTCCGCGGTCTTTCGGTTTCTAGTTTTCGTGCGAGTTTCACCCGGTGTTTCAGTGCTGCACTAGCGCTTTAACTCACGCTGCTTGCACTGGTTTGTCAATAATTGGACACTGCTCTTTATTGAAAATGATATCAGCCCATTTTTTACTTATTTTTTTTGATATTCGTTGTTTTATGTTTGCAGTAGGTTATTATTCGAGTCCTATGATTCTACATCGTCATCCTTTGGCTAGTTATTCAGAAATCTTATGGTTCGAAATAGTTAATGCACTCACCCTGCTTCCAGTTGAGATGCTTGGTAATATTCTCGATTCGTAGCATCTTGTCGAAACTTATCTGGAAATAGGTGATGTTGAGTTTCACGAACGAGTATTATCGAAAAATGGGATTATTGTTCTGATCAGTATTGAATACGTTATCGATCAATTTAAACGATCATTGTACGACATCAAGTGAGGATAACGATGGAAACAGTGCAAGTGACACTGTAGCGAGGGGCCAACTGTCGAAATGACCATGTCCTCCTCCCCATTTCCCTTCCTTCTAATATGTCTGGTGTTGGCGCCTCAGAGACGGCTGAACAGCCCTCTCACCCGCAATGGGTGTCTACCTTATTTGTGTGTTCCTCCTACCCGCTACCGATGAGGGAGCACTAGGGTAGAGTAGGGTACTCCTGCATCCTTCTTGCACCTCGCCTCTCTTCTGCTAAATCTCTACAGTCCCGATGATCTATAGCCGATCAGAGCAGCCAGAGATCATAGGAATTTGAGAGAGTTAGAGAAAGGAGTGAGCATGGGCCCCTGTCGCACGCAACCACAACGGCCATTAATCTTGATTGGAAAGACACCAGCCGCGACTGCACGCCTAATTAACCAAATTAAGCGTGTGCTAATTAGCAGAAAAGAGGAGAAAAGTGAGACGGGGCACGTTACTATTCAGGGAGATGGTGCGCACCTGGGTCAGTGGTCACCCAGGTTGGCCAAGGGACACTGTGTCTATGAAATGGATTCGTGCCGTTGAAGGGATAGGGATTCCACACCCGCCCCGTCTCGTGATATCCGCGTGACCTACCACCTTTGAGTAGTGCGCGAGAATGCGGAAGATAATGGGGAAATGGGAAGGCTATTGTTTGCTGACTTTACCCCTGACTGATATCGATTGATCGGCCAACGGCCTGGTGATGGACAGACAGCCCATAGGTCCCTTTATCGGATTATCTCGTGATGACGGAGGTTCATATCCGGTGTCAGTTTGTTTGGGTTTCAAATTGAGAAATCAGCAAAACAAACCATAGAAAAGAGGCCCTGACTGCTGCCTGGTTGCTGGTCGGCCATTGTGAAATTTGAGGTGGTCACAACATGAGATGGTATTCGGGAAGACCCTGCAAGAGATTCCTTATTTATGAGGGGTCTCAATGGATGAAAAACAGTCTGGGATCTGGGAGGTACAGACAAGGTTAGCAGACACGGGGCGACAGTTGGCAGGGTGAAATGGCGGCGGATGCTCTTTGATCTTTGGACGAAATTCGAAATCAGTGAAGGGGGCTAATACGGAATGTTGCGCGACGTTGCGCGCAAGATGGATCGCAAACGTAATCACGAGTGATTAGTGATAGCGGAGAGACGGTTGAGGAGGTGAGAGAGTGGGGAAAGACAGGAGAGCGGAGAGATGGAGGGGAGAAGTTAGGTAGTGAGTGGATGGGTAGCCAGATGTGGCGAGCGATCCTTTGTGAGGAGAGGAGATCCTGACAAGAAGTTAAAGGTCGAAAAAGTATTACTGCCACCAGGGTGGATGAGTCAGGGTGGGAGAATTTCACTTCGAGAAGTGAGGAAGGAATACTGTAAGGTGGTACTTTGATCGGCAAAACGAATGCTCTTCTGTACTGATACATCTTTCTGTAGCTAGGAAACGAGAAGCCAGATGTGTCTCTTTGGGCCACGTAAATTGTGGCCGGGCATTAGTTTTTCTTCTTTCTTTCTCTTCCTGGACAAGGCAATGTTTCGTTCCGACTTTGATATAATAGTTCAAAATATTTTGAGGATTCAATGTATGACTGGACTTGTCGGCAATACTTCTTACAAGTTAGGCCATTAGTGCACTGTGGTTAACTCGAGAAACTGATTCGTAATATTGATCCATCCTCGTCAGGGAATGTCCTTTATCAACTAGCCACGTATCAGCGACGCACCCCACTCTCTTCTTCCTTGTCCCCTCTATACTATTTTTCTCTTCCTCGTCTCTTCAGATGCCTACTATCTCTACACCTGCCTAGAGTTTGCGCGCGCGATTCGCAAGGATCCACGCCTTAGCCAGCGCGATGTACGACTATTTTCGTGGATTTTAACGTGTTTCTTGGCTCAGAAATGGACTATTTTGATTGTTTGGACTCTGACTTTGTCTTTTTGTTTTGTTCGTGATCTTTTGCTAATTGTAAATGATTGCGCCGAGTTGAAGCAACTCGAGTGGCCCCTCACTGCTCTTCCCTTCTCTCGATCATCTCTTCCTCCTCATAAGGAGGCACAGAGAGTAGCACAAGATACGCTACTCATCGAGGAGAGCGATAAACAACTCAAGAGTGAGCGAGGACATACGAGGAAATTTGTCTTATGTTGTTGCCGCCGTCTCTCGGTTTCGCACAGTCTCTCATCCACTCTAACTTCTCTGTGATTTCCACGATCCAGCTACTATCTCGCCAGAGAGTTCACGGCGAACCGGGTATGCATATCAATCACCGTTTTGGAGACGGCGCTCTCTCGATCCGGCACACTCTCTCGGCCGCTCCGTCCATTCGCCCACAACCTTCGTGCTATGAGCAGAGCAAGTAACTTCTTATGCTGGAACGCCTACAACTCCTCCTCCTCCTCTCCCGATCTTCTAATATACTCATTCACTACTCTACTACTACCGGAACGGAGCTTCACCGATAGTGATCGCGACTCGAGATGAGCCCGTTCTCTCTGAGCAAGCAGCCGGCAGTTGTCGAGGCCAATCCCGAGGTATGAGTCATGACCCTGATTGATCCCCTGATTGATCAATCTTTTTCTTATCCGGGCTGATCCCGAGGAATGTGAATGAATCATGAGAATGTGAATGAATCTCCTCCCTCTACCCCTTAAGGATATACATCTATTGCTGTTCCCGAGGTATGGAAATGAGTCACGAGATTGATCTATCCCATATCGTTTCCCATTCCCCCACTCAAGGATATGGATCTCATATCCTGGTGATGAGCAAGCCAATGCGTTTTGTGCATGAATGAGAGCTCCTCCCTCTACCCTGAGGGAAAGAGATATGGGAAGTGAGGGAAGGAGTGAGAGAGAGAAAACGACTCGTCCTCTATCCCCTTTGCCCAGTGAAAGAACAGCCGCCAATGGAGAATCAGCAGGAGCCGGCGGTCAACGATGGAGGAGAGAAGAGGAAGGAGGAAGATGTGAAACGTATGGAGGAAGGAGCTTTGGAAGTGGAGAAGAAGGTAAGCGTCGGTCTTGATGGATATTCTGGCGATGGTGTAATGTGCTTGATTTCGGTATCTAATGTGTTATTCACTGTACTTCGAGCACGTACCAGAGAGACAAAGTTCTAAAAGCAAACGCACTTGGAGTGTAAAAGCAGTGGAAAGGTGCGCGAGCGCTAACGGCCTTGAAGGTGAACCTAACCACTGCGGAATGAACCCGTAAATTTGCAAATGGTAAATGATGATGGTGTAGGATGTGAATGCTGGTGATTCGAATTAGACGAATATATAGCGCTGGTGAATATTTGTGGTTCCGTTGACACACTACGTGGTCAACATTTTTCAATATCGTGGGAAGGAGTGTGATTCAATCATGATTCAATTGCATGCAGTTGCAAAAGTGTGTCATCGGCGCATCTAGTACACGCTTGCTCTCTGATATCACCCTACTACCTTGCAATAATGGTTGAATCCGAAGACGCAATTTCGGAGGAAGGCGTGAGTTGATTGGGGATTGATGTTTTTTCTTCATCGAGCTAAGTGAAAGAGTACTTTATTTGCGATACGATCTAGAAAAATATTGTTGACGTTCATCGAAAAGATCGTGCAGCACAAGATAGATCAACACTAGTCGAGATCATCCAACCACTGTATTCCTCTCCTATCTTGCTGTGTTATTCCACTGATCGTCTTCCCACCATGTGCCACGGCACCAATATTGTGGTTTCCCCCTTCTCTCGCCGGTCGAATTTGACGAAGAGGGCACGGGAAGTGAGAGGTTTGGTGATACGGGGAAAGGATTCTCGTGATCTTGTGGTACATACACCGCCCCTTGGCACCGAGGACGAGATCAGTCGACGGCCGGCCTGTGGCTGGGTTACTTCCTTCTTGACAGTGACGGTCGACAGTCGCTGATTGAATCATTAAACGACGGAAAGGAAAATGATCGGCGACGTGTACCCAGCACTGCCCCATCTCTTCTTCATGTTTTCCGTGAGTTTCACATGAATGCGAGTCCGTAAGGAGTTCGCTGAATGATCAAGGTGCAGAGGCGTTAGCAGTAGTAGCCATGGTTCACGGACTTGAACTACTTTTAGTTCGCTAAACGGTCAAGATACTGTTAAGTAGCTGTGGAAGAGCCCATTACGTAACGAGAACGGAAGATACCATTGGTGATTTGCCCAGCTCTGCTTGAGCGAGAGGTGCACTTTCCCTTTCCGACAGCATAGATCGGATCGGCTTCTCGTTCAATGAGAGAACACATTCGATTATCTTATTTCCTCCTTGCTCGATGCTAGAGTGGAACCTCTCCATGCTATCTCCTCAGTTAGAAAGGGCGAGGGAGTACAGGAATTGAGGAGAATAAGTTTTTTGCTCCGACATTGAAAACATCAGCTATCACGATGATGACAAAAATCGCGTATGCGAAGAGATCAAGTGGTGATCAATAACTCGTATTTAGAAGTGTGTTTCTCTCGATTATACGTGATCTAGAGTCGATCAGGCAGGGCAAGAGACTGGAGAAGAGGAGAGAGAGCAATTGGCGACTCCCGTTCCCGGACCTGAATAGGGTCGCATATGGTGTCGCGCCCCATTAAAGAGGAGGAGGAATGTGATCCAAGAGAGAGGAATTGGGCCAGGATGGAACTGGGAAATTGAGGAAATAAATAGGAGTCTGACAAAAGAACTGTCGGATTTGATAATCGAAAAATGGAGCATTCAAATGTGTACACTGTTGAAATTGGAAGTACCGGTGATAACTATTAGGACCCCGAGCGTAAAATTTGATTATATTTTCGGTCTTTTGGTAAATTCTGTAGTTTTCTCTTTATAAACTAGAGTTAGAGCAAAAGAACATCCGAAAATGGGGGATCCGTGCTCTTTTTACACGCAAAGATGGATCTCGCAAGATATGGGGAGGGGAACTGCAGAAGGGAATGAATGGAGCCTGTTTGGATTCCCATCTTTCCAGGGTAGCCGATCTTTGGGAATAGCACCTGTTCTTTCCGGGTTTCAAGCTATGTTCAAATTATGCGAATATTGCTGAAGCTATTGTTTTGGTCGCTCGTTCTACCACGGCGGCTCAAATAGGCTCTTCCCCTACATCTAACTAACGCAGAGAACGGCGACCCCGCCCTCTCGCCGATCATTGGCCGGATGCACAAAGACGCAAACACACAGACACGCAACGCGAGCTTTTGATGTGCAAATACGCGGTTTTGCCATAGGATTCAGTGCTCCTGACGCGAAAATACTACCGTACCTAAATGCGGCAGGTTTATAATTAATTTTTACGTCCGCCGTTTTTAGATGTCGGTCTTGAGCACCCGTGTCTACGCTAAAATATAGTACTATTTTACGTGGTAATTCAAACTTTCAAGTTAGGTATACCAGCTAATAGTTCTAAAAACTCTAATTTACCCTTCACCGTATCCATTGGATACTATCCATACAAATACCAAATATTTCCATACTTCACAATAGTTGTACCTTGTTCATGCTTTGCTTGAGTTGACATGATCTCGTCCGTCTTTTTAAATATTTATTAATTTGCTAATTAATGTCATTAATTAAAGATAGAGGGCACCGAGGCGGCGCAGGCGAAGAAGATGGATATGGACGAAAAGTCGAAGAACGGACTGCTCCCGATTGCGATCAAGAGGTGAGGATTAATAGACATGGGCGAGAAGTATCGGGCTTCTCCCTTTTATTGCATTTATGAGGTGGGGGTGAAACTTTGAATCCATCTGTTTAACGCGCTTAAACATTCTCTTTGATTCTGCGAATATAGGGAATAACCGTGTGTAGTGTTCTTTATTAAAATGTGTTTCTTCTCAATAGTATCCTCGAAAACATCATTCGGAAGTTCGATTGACTGGAATTGAAATACTCTTGAAACAAGCAACTCCATTGGCAGGGTGCAGCCTCCGACGGCGGCGGCCGGCCACTCGGACTCCAGCAACTTCTTCAAGGTACGGTAGTAGTTTTTGATTTATTGATGAGGCAGAAAATTTCCACTCGAACTACCACAAATCCGATAAAGTTCCTCTTTTTCTCTAGAGTTGATCACGAGGCTTCAAGTTGACCCTAGTAAATATATTTCATGTGCACGAAATCGAGTATTGAATAGTTTAGAACATTATAGAAGGAGGCTGAAACTAGAGTGGGTCGTGAGAATTTCTAGCCTCATAGGTAGACCTATCAACAAGGTTTTATAATTAATTCACTTGTTAATTAATTAATTAACTAACTAATTGTATTCAGGCATACGTGATCCTGTCGATGACGCTAACATTGAGTCCATTATTATCATATTTGAGGCTATAAACACCAGAGTCGTATAGAGAGCACATTTCTCCCCTTCAATCAACCAATCAATCAATTCTCCTCTCTCTCTTCAGGCATACGTGATCCTGTCGATGACGCTGGTCTGGACGGGCTACACCATCACGGTGAAGTACACGAGGAGCATGAAGGCCGCCGATGAGGTACGGTACTTTGATCACGGACTGACTAATTGTGAGAGGCTACGGTAGATCGATCGATTGATTGGGTTGAGAATCGTGGTGGGTTACACCATCACGGTGAAGTACACGAGGAGCATGAAGGCCGCCGATGAGGTACGGTACTTTGATCGCTGACTGACTAATTGTGAGAGGATACGGTAGAACTAGCGATCTATTGATTGGGAGAGTGCGGAGGGGATTAGAAGCACCATCACGGTGAAGTACACGAGGAGCATGAAGGCCGCCGATGAGGTACGGTAGATCGATAGAGGGGATCTCGATTGATATTGATGTAATGGGGTGGGTGGAATCTTTGAATACTCAAGGAGAACGTTCACAGAATAGATATGAGCATTGCTCGCAGCACGAACCAGGCAGGTAGTTCTGCAATTTTTCGGTGTTGTTTTTTTAGATTCAGTGAAGTCTTCCGATTACCAATATGCGTTCTGGGATGGAAATATGTGTATAGCCTGCGCATCAAAATGCGCGGTATGAAATTTCGAAGTTGGATTGGTGTTTTGAAAGAGGGTGCCCTGGTCGTATTCGTGGCGTCTCCGCATGGCTAATACGTGCACAACCTGTTGCGCGTAAGTGACGGGGCCAAGTTCAAGAATTTTAGGTTTTCACAGATTTTTTTCGAGAACGCTCGACGGGTATCGATTATTTATTTGCGCTTATCACAGATATCCTGTCTGAAGTAGTCAAAATGTCCATCTCTGTCTGTTTAGGCGTAGGCGTGTGAAGCTAGGGACTGAAAAATCCGGGTTACGGTATGCCTATCGTTTACTGAGTTTCCTCAGATGTACTCCTCCACCACGGTCGTTCTCCTCTCCGAAGTGGTCAAAATGTCGATTTCTGTCTTTTTAGGCGTAGGCGCGCTATATCAGGGGCTTAAATATCCGGGTTACGGTATTCCTATCGTATATTGATTTGTTTAAGATGTACTCCTCCACCACGGTCGTTCTCCTCTCCGAAGTGGTCAAGATGTCCATCTCGGTCGCCATGCTCTTCTACACGTACGGCTGCAAGTTTACGGAGTTCAAGCATGTGAGATTAAATATTTTTATTAATTAAAATTATGAGTAATTTAAAAATGCGACGCAATCTCTCATTAAAGTAGGCTGGTTATTTATTTGAGCGTGTTCTCTTTCGGTTGATTTTCGTGATGAAAAGAGGGTCAAGTGATCCCGGTGGGTGCAGGGTGCCGAGGTTGGAGATATGGCTAGAGATTGGGTAAGTTTGATGGCGGCGAGTTGGCCTTTGCTTAAAATATAAAATCAATCCCAGTAAATTCGAATCATCGTTTGAGTCCTCGCTTCTTTCACGGGTCCAATCTAGATTCATCTATGAACAAGCGAATGACTGGCGGAGCAAAGAAACAAAATACTTGATACCATTATTACCTAAACATCATGCAATCTCTCAATTACAGTGTCTGTGCAAGCACTACTTCGGGCAGCCGCGCGAGCTGGCCAAGATGAGCGTGCCCTCGATCGCCTATGCCATCCAGAACAATCTGGATTTTGTTGCCCTCTCGAACCTGGACCCGGGAGTGTATCAGGTGAGGATCGTCTTAAAGAAATACGCTAAAGCTAGGAGGTTAGGAAACAGTGAAACAGAAATACATGTACTTCGTAGTGCTCTCGAATCAGGGCACCAGGTGAGGCTAAAACGCAAGAGTTATCTATAAGTGGTAATGCGAAGCCCTCTCAAACTCTAGTCCGAACACATGTTTCAAATGAGGTGGAATTGGCGATTAGGCTTTGGAGGTGCTTGGATGTAGTGCATTAGAATAAGCTGGATTGCGTAGCACTGTTGAACCTGATTACGGGAGTGTATCAGGTGAGGAGGAAGCTTCAAGAATCCTGTGCACTTTGAGATTTGTGCTGCTGATTCTGGTGAAATCACAATATTTTCTTTGTGCCTATTCGTGGATTGTCTTTGATTAGTAAATGAGATACATCTAAAAAAATTGCAGCGGGTCATTTCACAATTTTCTTACCAGGTGACCGAACGTTGCACCATGTTCTCATTAGTGGTTCGCCATCGCCTGTTCTGATAGGTCGTCGTTGTTCTAACCAATACAAATCTTGTCAAACACTTCCGCCAAACATCTCATAATTGTATTTTTAATTATTTAAAACTTAATTAATTAATTAATTAATTAGCAATTAATAAGTTAAGGTGACGACGCAGCTGAAGGTGGTCACCACGGCCGTCTTCATGGTGCTCTTCCTCGGCCGGCGGTTCTCGCGCACGAGATGGTTCGCGATCCTGCTGCTGTTCGCGGGAGTGGCCCTGGTGCAGGTGGGAAATATAGTAGTCAAAACGTGAATCCACCCGTCAGAGGCGCATAGTTTCGCTGATAGGGCAGTGTATGGAGGGAGCGAGTGCGTAAGGTAGGCCGGAGGTTCTCGCGCACGAGATGGTTCGCCATCCTCCTTCTCTTTGCCGGAGTGGCCCTGGTTCAGGTGAGAGATTGATGACTAGAAGTTGTGTTATGGGATGTGATGCGATATTTGTTATGAAAGTGCGAAACTAGGTCTGATGATTTGTGGGGTGATTACACGAGATGGTTCGCCATCCTGCTGCTGTTCGCGGGAGTGGCACTGGTGCAGGTGAGAAACTTCCTCACAGTTAGAGTAAAAGTGTTCGGAGAGGCATGAATCCACCCGTTAGATGCGCATAGCCTATAGAGTATGGTAAAGGAGAGAGGGCTAGTGATGACGAGATGGTTCTCGATCCTGCTGCTGTTCGCGGGCGTGGCGCTGGTGCAGGTATGAAAACCCCTGGAGAAACAGGGGAAGTGTGGTCACTTTTGCTGTTCCGTGCCAGGCCTTGCCAATATGAGCGCGACTAGTGAGTGTGAGGGCTATGGATCAGCGTCGGCTTGTCGTCATGGTGCTCTTCCACGAGAATTGGTAGCAATCCACGAAGTATTGACGGATGAGAATGGAACTAGGGATATGGTAGTGGTGCAGCACGAAAGCACGTGATTGTTCGCGAGAGTCGCGCTGGTGCAGGTGAGAATTTCTAAGGAAATCTGTTTAATCATGGTAAATTATAGTTGAGAGAAACCGTGATAGGATCATTGGTGGTGAGATTGGGTGCAAGGGATATGGGAGAAGTGCAGTGTAAAAGCGCGCGCCGGCGTGTCGTCATGGTGCTCTTCCTCGAGAAGTTTTTGTTCATGGACATAATGCGAAGTTCATTGCTATCGTGGTGCAAGTATAGAAAGGAGTGTGTTCCCCTTGGAGCGCGAATGAGCGAGTTTTGAAAATTATTTTGAAACTAATTTACCAATGCTTCGGTTTTTTAGCTCAACTCCGTCCTCTCGTCCTCCTCCTCGCAGCCGTCGGTCAAGGGCGCGCACAAGGAGAACTACCTGCTGGGCATCCTGGCTGTGCTGTGCACTTGTGTGACGGCGGGATTCGCGGGTGAGTAGTTGCGTAGGGATGGCGAAATCGGGGACAATGGGTAACAAGGGAACCGCAAAAGTAGGCCTCTCAGTCCTTGATATTCACTATCACAGGTCGATGTACACCCCTCAGGGGATCCTAAAACCGTTTTCAAAAGTTTGGATATTTGATTCCAAAGTACCGAAAATCGATAATTAAATTTCAATGGGAAATTGGTGTGCACGAGTCGCAAAATACTCTACGATTCTTGCGAGCTAGAG
>LS508409.1:1448-24894 GCA_900490845.1 Pristionchus japonicus | reverse complement strand
CTCTAGCTCGCAAGAATCGTAGAGTATTCTGCGACTCGTGCACACCAATTTCCCATTGAAATTTAATTTTCGATTTTCGGTACTTTGGAATCAAATATCCAAACTTTTGAAAACGGTTTTAGGATCCCCTGAGGGGTGTACATCGACCTGTGATAGTGAATATCAAGGACTGAGAGGTCTACTTTTGCGGTTCCCTTGTAAGGAAAACATGGGAGCTACCTGTTGGGAATATTGGGAGTATCGTGCACCTGCGTCACGGCGGGATTCGCGGGTGGGTGATTGCGTAGGGGTGATGAAATAGGAGGCATTGGGTAAAGGGAAACTAGCTGGGGTTCTGTGCACCTGCGTGACGGCCGGACTCGCTGGTGAGCAATTGCGTAGGGATGACGAAATCGGGGACAATGGGTAAGGAAAACTAGGTAAATGCTGGCCGTGCTGTGCACCTGCGTGACGGCGGGATTCGCTGGTGAGCAATTGCGTAGGGATGACAAACATTGGGTTAGGGAAACGTTGGTAAATGCTGGGGTGTAGTGCACCTGCGTGCCTTTCGGGGTTCAGTGGGGCTGAAACAGCGTTGCATCAGGAACTGGGTTCGCGGGCGAGTGTCGAGGATTCTGTAGCGATGATGAAATTATGTCAATGATGCAGTATGGGAATAGGTGAAATAGGGCACGGTCAGTATTGTTTTTTTTCTCGAGTTTCCAACGGAATGGAATCGTCTCTGAAGCATTCCTTCGGAATACGTAGCGCAAATGTGGCGCGAGTGCACCTGCACCTAAAACGTCGTTCGATTTCGTCAATCCAGTAGTAACAATTCATTTCTAGCTAAAGCGTTCCGAAAGCGCATCCAAGAAGTGAGATAGTATGGGAAAACGAGAGTGATGTCATTCTTATCCTGAAAATGATCATTCTCACAAGGGAACCGCATAACTTTAATATGAAATTGGGCTATGTGGCATATACCATTCGAAAGAGCATCAAAAGGAGGTATGATTCACGTCTTCAAATTCTGCTATAACGACCTGTGGTGGAAGGTAGGCCACTTTTTCTTTAACACAGGAATCGGCCAGTTTCTGCCTTGCCCGTCACTCGAGCAGATAGCGCCTCTGTAGCTTTCTCACGCCCATGGTTGTGTGGTGAAGTGGTAGTGCTCCACCTCTAGCAATATTTTGGCGTCGGTTCGAATCCCGGCCGCGACTATTTTCTTTTGCTCATTTTTAATGCTTGCTATGATAATGTTTGCAATGGAACGTTGGAAAAAATGAGTGATTTGAGGTTTCTGGGTACATATCAAGTTCCCATTATAGCGAAAAAAATATTTTTGAAAAACAGTGGAAATTCACCTAAAAAATGAATGTAGTTATCAATTAGTACGAAATGTATCGAAAACAATCGTGCAAGTTTATAAATGACAAAAAGAAATAGGCAAAAGAAAATAGTAGCGGCCGGGATTCGAACCGACGCCAAAATATTGCTAGAGGTGGAGCACTACCACTTCACCACACGACCATGGGTGTGAGAGAGCAACAGAGGCGCTATCTGCTCGAGTGACGGGCAAGGCAGAATCTGGCCGATTCCTGTGTTAAAGAAAAAGTGGCTTATCTCCCACCACAGGTCGCTATAGCAGAATTTGAAAACGTGAATCATACCTCCTTTTGATGCTCTTTCGAATGGTATATGCCACATAGCCCAATTTCATATTAAAGTTATGCGGTTCCCTTGTCAGGCGTCTACTTCGAGAGCATGTTTCGGTGCCGGGGAAATGCATGGTTCACAAGTAGTAATTAGCCTTCTGAATTCTTCTCAGGCGTCTACTTCGAGAAGATGCTCAAGGACGGCGGCGCGACGCCCTTCTGGGTGCGCAACCTGCAGATGTACTCGTGCGGAGTGGTGAGTGCATGATTGATTAGTGCGTTCTAAGTGCGCCGGGTTTGAGATTAATGAGGGCGGCGTCTTTTGAATTGGACTAATGCAAAAATGAGTGAGAGAGCGCTTCTGAGTGCAGATGTACTCGTGCGGAGTGGTGAGGACGACTGATTTCTGAGCTATAGATTGATTTTAAATCCTTACTTACGATATGCGTGCTGAGAGATACACCGTGGTTAGGCAGAATATATTTAGCGGCATGGATCTTTTTCCATCATTTGTGTAAATGTATTTTTTCGAGTCGCTGATTTCACGCTTCTCCTGCATCATAAGTCTGATTTCTATTAGATCTTCTCATTAGTCACTCGAGTTGTCGTATAAAAACGCACTAATTCTCTCATTTTTAAGATCTCCGCAACGTGCGGTATGCTGATGGCGGAGAGCTCGGACGTCTTCGAGAAGGGCTTCTTCTACGGTTACGATGAGAAGGTCATCGCCATCATTGGTGAGTGCGCTCTAGACGCGCCGGGTTGGACATTGGGGGATGGGGGAGGGGGTGGGCGAAGAGAGGTGGTGAGGAGTAACTGAAGGAGGCCGAAATGATGACCTAGGGTTTTGCAATGAGTTATTGGCCCCTGGTGAGTTTGCGCTGCGACATGTTCTCATAGTCAGGAAGTAACGATCTGAACCAATGGGATGTAGCCGTCTTATGCTGACAATAAATTATCGCAGCTGTTGTCCACAATCAGAGATGGAAAGGTAAATTTGGAACCTCACAAACTCCCATGGTATGAGTTTTTTTCAAAGGTGATTTTGCATGAGCGTGGTCAAAAATCCCAAGGTATGAGTTTTTTCAAGGCCAATTTTAGGGCTAATGATTGGTGTCTAAAATTTTTCCCCAATAACACTATTTTCATCCATTAGTTTACTTTTTCACACCATTTTCATGATTTTCTTGCCTGCTATATACTGCCTGATCACGTTTTTTACAATTCTAACGCCGGGGAGAGCTAAACAATTTCCCTATCCACCTCAAAATTTCTCATGGTATGAGTTCCATATCATAAATCCTCCCACCCTTTCCATCTCTGTCCACAATTGACTACTCTCCTGGCGAGTTGCGAGTGCAGCTTGCGGAACTTCTCTGTTTTTTGGCCCGGGCTGCGACCGCTCGGAGTGTGCGCAAGGCGAAGAATGAGAATGATAGGGAAATAATATCCAGTGAGAATAGCCTGGGCCGAAAAGCAGAGAAGTGCCCAGCTTGCAGTTAGAATCACATGAGAATGATCAAGAGCTATTCCGAGGAGCTGTCTGCTAGTTGGTAAAATGACTACAGCTCTCTCATTAGTGCGCTGTTTTCATCGCGAGCTGTTTTACCTGCAAGGTAGCTCGTGAGGGTGCGATGATCTAATATTCACCCTAGAGTGTTTCAGCTGCAGCGTGTAGATATAACCCCGTGAGGGCAGGTGTGATATCATTAGGAAGAGTGTGAGGAACAAGAAATGCCATTTCTAGTTTCGAAAAAGTGAAAGGTGTCAGAGAAACTGGGATTTGATGTTTTAATTAAATTATAAATCATACAATCAATGTCCAGGCCTCCTGTCGGTGGGCGGCGTGTACATCTCGCTGGTGATGAAGCATCTGGACAACCTGCACAAGGTAATTAATTAATTAACGAGATGAAAAATTAGTTAGCAATCTTGTTTTCCTGATTGAAGTGTGGTGTCAAGTTGATTCTTACAATTAGTTTCTCCCTTCCCGCATAGGTTCCTTTTTCCTTTTTGATATCACTAGGGATGCTCGGAAAATATATCAAAAACTCACCCGGTGGTTACGTGGCTCTCGGGGTGATGAAACGTAGTTGATGTTCACTCGTATTTGATTCTCCCCTCTTGATATCTAGGTTAACCAATCAATAATATATCTTTCATTCCAGTCCTTCGGCTTGCTCTCTAGTATTTCTTTCACTTGTTGTTAAACCCAGGCAGTTGCAGAGTTCTCGGGGTTATGAAAAGTAGTTCAGTCTCATTCAATCTCACCTAAATGTAAATCTTTCATTCGCAGTCCTTCGCCTCGGCCGTCTCTATCCTACTGGTCGTCCTGCTGTCCTTCTTCATCTTCGACGGTATGTTAATGATGAATGGGCAGAGCATGATGAACTAGAATCAGCTCTTACAATTAGCTCTCTGTAGCTGAATTTTAAACCGCTCAAATTTTGATGTTCTCTGATTGGTATATTCCACTTGCCGCTTGTCAGTTTCATGCCTAGGTTATGCGATTACTTGACGGTCGGTGTTTGATTTTTGGCTGATGATCTATTCTAATAATTTCCTTCTACAGGCATCACCATCGGTTTCTTCTTCCTCGCAGGAGCAGCTACCGTATGCGGCGCCGTCCTACTGTACAACTCCGTTCCTGAATGAGGAGTACGGTAGCTGCCAGAGTAGTATCGATTGATTGACGGTAGTACACCACCATTGTACTGTAGGCACTGAGACCCCCTCCAATATTGATTGACGGTATTAGTACTGTATTATAGGCACTGCAACCCCTTCCCCAATAGTAATGTTTCTTTAGGTACCAAAGCAGTACCCTAAATGTTGCCTGTGTAGATGTCATAGCTTGCTTATAATTTTTTTTTGTGTATTGTTTTACAAACTGTATGTAACTGAATAGATCTACGCATGTACGAGTATGATCTCTGTGTTTAGCCTTTACTCTTACTGTGTTTAGCATGTATGCCTTGCTCATTGCATCCCCGTCGTATTCAAAGCGAATTCTTGCGAGTCTCGATCGATTGATCGAAGAAACTGTAAATTCTGTGATGGTTGTGTTTCCAAGCCCGGTGTGTATAGGCAATAAAGTGACTTGCTCAAAGTGGTTATTGATTGGGGCACAGTGATAGAGGAAACTTTTTTTCAATTATGAGACGGGTGCAGTTCAATATTAAACTGAGGGTGACGAATAGGGAGATAATACTTCTCAGAAAGTAACAGGGCTAGCACACACTTAGCCTATCAGTTGAAAAAGTGTCAAGAAAGGAATGTAGAAGGAAGTAGAGAGAGGAAGACCACACAAAGATACAGCAATGAATGGAAAAGGAGAATCGCAAAATGCCCGAAGGCAGTATTTGCTCTGTCTGATGCTGAACATTCTGGAGAATTGTAAGGATTGGAGGACAGAGAATGTCCAGATTCTCTCGACTACGAATACTCTCTCACTTACTGTTACTGAAGAGAACAGGGAACGCAGAAGGCGAAATTACACTTTTTGGGTGTTCGTTGGGATCTTGGGGGCATCTATAAAGGAACGGAGATGAAATGTGAACGCATCTTCCGAGTTTCGAACAGCCATGATCAGCACAGTACTCCTAGCTTCGCTGGCTACCGTAACCCTCGGATGTGCTCCGACGACCGGCACTGGACCGAGTGAGTACTGTATTGCAGTCAGTTGGTGATCCGTTTTACCGTATCTTGCCGTAACTTACAGCTTATGTTACTACCACACCAAAGTTGACGTTCACCTTCTCGCCTCCACTCATCTGGACGTACACCACGAACGGAACGTGAGGAATATCAATCGAATACAATAGTTTGGAGCTACCGTAACCTTCGCAGAGCTGCTGCCGGACAATCTCTGACTGAAGAGCAGGCGCAGTCGCGAACCAATGAAGATGTAGAATACGCGGTGGGTTACGGTAGGAGTACTGTATCTACAAAGATCGATTTTGTAGATCATCAAAGCCCTGAGTCAGTACGGCTACTCCTCTTCTGGAATCACGATCGATAATGCGATCAATCCGGAAGACGTGGGTTACTGTAATCGGACATCGATCGATGAAAGAGTTTCAGGTCAAAGTAGGCACGTGTGCGGAAGGAGACGCGTACCACGCCGAGGGAGAGACGGTAGCTTACAGTTGTAACGGTGAAGAGGTACCGTAATCCAGACATTCGTTGTGAGACCAGACCATGATTGCAGACTGAACCCAACAAGACTACCTCTTCGATTACGGTGAAGTCGCCGATCGCCCTGGACGGATCGCAGGTATACTGTAATTACCGAGTTTCCAATCGATCGATAATTGCAGTGGGAATCGATCGCCCTTCGCGTCTACAGTAGTTTGGCTTCATCTGCGGGAGTCAAGTTCTATGACCTGATTGAGGTCTCGCAGTGACTGTAGCGTGATGATTGGATCGATAATCAGGACTGTACCGTTTTTACTCTTAGTACCCATTTTGTTGCGATTTCATGAAGATTGTACATACGCGAGGCTCATGAAAAATGTCACAGAGCCAATAAAGAAATATTCTGCTTAGACTCTGCTCTTTTTGAAAACATTTGGATCTTACAACGTCATCTACACACATGCATCTGACCATGGGTGCGCAACTTACCTTTGCATTACGATTCGGCACCATTCAGATTCCTTGACTAGGCATGTTTTTCAGTGTGTACTTCTCCGCTTTGGTGTCTCTCTGTTTCCTTCACTATTTCCTCGACTGAAACTATACAATGAGACTGAAGCTACAGAGAAAACCTATCGGTTGTGTGTCCATGTCTTCTTTATAAAGCACATGGCGATGCCTAGTTACAGTCTAACATGTTCTTCCTATTGATCGTCTTCACTGCGGCGTTCGCCTGCGGTCCCGGAAGCAGTCTCAGCGCAGGTACGGTATCCTCTGATTACTGTAGTTTATTGATTTCGTAGGTTCCGGCGTCAGTACGGCTAAGCCCACAATGAAGTTGGCGTATTCCCCTCCTCTGTCCTGGACATGGAATTCGCCGGTGTTGGTTTCTTTTCATAATATTACCTTAATGAGCACAAATATGAGAGTTAGCACAGCGAGTACTCTTTAGTGGCGGCGGTCAATCAATGAACGAGGATCAGGCACAGAACAGAATCAATGCTGATATCGAGTTTGCCGTGAGTTCGCTCGGACTGGGAAATACGGGTCACCGTCTTTTCATTTTACACGCTCTCTCACCGGTTAGAGAAGCAGAGAGTGTGTGAAATGAAGAGGTGATTGCCCGTTTTACGAACTCTACTGGGAACTTGATCGATGAGGAAGTTTGATTCCAGGTGATCAAAGCCGTCGAATCCTACGGTTTCAGCACGGCCGGAGTCACTGTTGAGAATGCTGTGAAGGCGGACGGACCGGTGCGAGTCATACATCTACTGAGGCAAACGAATATTTCAGCTCACGATTGCAATGGGAACAGCATGCCCACCCCCGGCCACCACGCCAGCTACGCCAGCAGGAAACGCTGCTCTCAAAGTCATCACAGTGGAAGGCTTTCGACGCGTGAGAAGAGCGGCTGCAGCCGAATCGTATTTGGCAGTTGATGGGGTCGTAACCTACAAGTGCATAACTGGCGTGAGTTTGGTCATCTCAACAGAACTAGATTTAGTTGTATTTTATCGAAACACCTTCAAATCATGCAGGGACAAGAGCCGTTCAATCACACTGGCGTCACAATAGAAATAACCTCGCCCGTGGCCCTGCCGCTCTCTTCTGTGAGTGCTTTTTGTCATAGATACTTTAATGAATCCGTGTTTCAGTGGGACAACATCGCCTCCAAAGTGTGGGCAACTCTGACGAACAGTGCTGGAGTCAAGTTCCATGGCCTAATTGAAGTATCCGAGTGACCACGATGAATGGATTTATGTGGAGAACTGTAGATCAGCAATATCCCATAAAATATCGACCATTACTGTCACATTTTGTTGTATTCTTTAACGTTGAATCTATCGTTATTGTCATGATAATCTATCGTTATTGTCAGTGATAAAACAAAAACCAATACTTGAATATTACAAAATCAAGAGCAGTACAAAATCAAGATCAGTTTACTCTCATGACCGAACTTGCTATTGAAGAAGCGTCAATTAAATTATTCAAGCCAATATCCCTAGTACGAATGATAAAAGTATAAATGACTGCTTGCAAAAAATTAATGAAAGGAGAAATATTCTCACTGAAAAAATCGCTGGATAGTTTCTAACAGAAAATTTCGGTCATGAAATATATGAAACGAATGTTCGAACAAGCAGTGATGCGAGTTTATTAACTCGAGTCTTTCTTCGCAATCATGCTACTCGATGAAACATGAAACCACCGAATAAGCAGACCAACATCCTCATCACTTCTTCATGTCATCTTTCCAACTCGAAACTTTCTGTACATCTCTGTGCAATACTTCCTTCTCAATGGCAGCAAACCTAGTCAGAATTCCTCAGAATTTTACGATCACTGTCCATTCAGACTCCGTTTCCTCTTCCTTCTGCCCACAGGCATTGTTACATTCAAAGAAGGAAGAAGAAGAAGAAAGCTCGAGAATTCTCTGAAGCTCACGATTTCCCATGCTCTCTAACCATTTTTATCAGAAGGAACTAACAATTGCTGAAACGCCTTAGGCATACACCTGGTCGGTTTATAAGGCCTGAGGGGGTGCTCTGAAACCATCCACCAACTCTTCTCTCGATCTACCGTACTCCACTTCCAGTTACCTTTCTACAGTAACCATGCTGATCTACGCCTTGGCACTGGTTCCAGTAGCTCTTGCATGCGGTCCTGCTGCGGGTAAGTATTGATTGATTTTGTCTGAATACAGTAGCCATGCTATTCCATGCAGGAACCGTTACCGACAAGCCGACGCTGAAGTTCAACTACTCCGCGCCGCTCGCATGGACGTTCAACGAACCAGATGCAGATGCGTGAGTTGATATTTATCGAACTTGACGAACATTGTTTTCAGATCGGGTGGCCAGTCTCTGAACAAGGACGCGGCTCAGAACAGAATCAACGCGGACATTGAGTTTGCGGTGAGATTTTTTTAATCTCACATTCATCCATCCGAATCAGAAGCTCAATAAGTATATCGCAGGTGATCAAGGCTCTGGAATCCTACGGCTACAGCACCACGGGAGTGAAGATCGCACCAGGAGCTATCACGCCGGACGGACCCGTGAGTAGCTGTGCAATAAATTGCCTATTGTTCTTCTGCAGTTCGCGATCATCGTTCCTCCTGCAAACTGCCCGACACCTGCATCAGAGGGCGCTGTAGCTGAAGGCGGAGTTGTCACCCAATACTGCACAGTTGCTGTGAGTTGAAAAAAGTCATTTTCAGCAGCATGTAGCCGTTTTAGGGGGCACCTTCGAATGTCGCCGCTAACGTGAAAGATGCAACGCACATCGGCACCACTCTCTCAATCACCTCTCCTGTGGCGCTTGCCCAGTCCCAAGTGAGTCAAACTGCACTCCTTTGCATCTTTCAATTATTTTCATATCTCTTTTTAGTGGGACAACATCGCGGTGAAGATCTGGCAGACTCTGACCACCACCGCTGGAGTCAAGTTCCAAGGTCTCATTGAGGTCGAGACGAAGTGAATCGACTTCGTGGACTATAACTCCTCTAATGTCTCAAACATATCTTTCTCTATGCTGTGCCTTCTATCTATGATTGTACTTAATGCCTGAGTTAATGAAGATTTTTAATTACTTATCCTGAATTTCACCTGCATTTTCGAAAATTTGCGCGTTTAGATACTTCATGTTGAGCATTCAGGAGAGGTGCTAAAAGATCTCACACATCGAGTAACATTTCTGCATAATGCCGCCAAACTCGCGATTCCACCGTTTTACGATCACAATCTTTTCAAAGCTCCGATTCGTTTGCACATCCACTAACAGTTCCACACCGATTACAACCATACGAAAAGTCTCAGGATCTCTTGATTCATAACACTCTCTATCACCACGCTATCTAATCAATTCGAAATACGCACGAAAAGTCATGAGCCGGCAGAAAAAACTATAAAAGAGCAAAGAAGGAATAGTTCGATCAATCGACATTGAACTCTTACTACAGTAACGATGATCTTCATTGCCCTGGCACTGCTCCCAGCGGCGCTCGCGTGCGGAGCCGGAACTGGTAAGTGCTGTAGTTCATCGATCGAAATCTACCGTAACCCTTGAATCCATGCAGGCCCCATCACCGCCAATCCCACGATGTCATTCAACTACTCATCGCCTCTCGGATGGACATGGAACACTGCTACCTTGGCGTGAGTTCAATCATGCAAGTAGCTTTTGGACTCCCCTGCTTCCCAATGCAATTGAAAGACTTGGATGAGCAGCTGGAGTGCTTCATGGATCTGATAACTCTACAGGAAAACATATTCTAAACATTCAATATATCGTTTGCAGCGTCGGCGGCCAATCAATCAGCGAGACGATGGCAGTGAATCGCATCAAGATGGACATCGAAAGCGCCGTTAGTTTCCAATCACTCTGCATCTTCTCTTCATTTCACACAATATCTCGTCCGGTCGACTGCTCGTATTGCGAACTTTTCAGGTGATGAACGCGGTGACGTCGTACGGCTACAGCACTGCCGGCATCGAAGTCCGCAACGCCGTGAAATCCGAGAACATCGAGGTCTCCGCGGCCGGAGCCTGTGACAAGGCGTTCGGGCAGGAGGACGGTGCTGTAACCAAGGTGTGCGTAGCTGCAACGGTAAGTCTTCGGCATCATGGGGACCAAGACTTTAGAGTATTCCCTAATGACTTACTTGCAGCCCACACTAGCAGCTGGTACCCTGCACTCGATCGTGTCCTCCATCAACGTCAATTCGCCCATCGCTCTGGCCGAGTCGAACGTGAGAGCTTTCATCCGGACAGCTCAACCCAGAATCTCCTTTCAGTGGGAGAACATCGCGACCAAGGTGTGGGCTTCGCTCACTGCCAACGCTGGAGTCAAGTTCCACGGACTGATCACTGTCCGAGTCTAGTCCCACGATGAATCATCGATTTCTACGCAACAACTTATCTCAGTTTCCGAATCCCTTTTCATTGATAAATGCTGAATTGACAACTTCCTTGATCAAACATTGCAAGATTTGCCGAATTTTATCGCTTCAAGCAAGCACTCATAGTGGCGAGTATTGAAAAATCCCCACACACGAAGTAAACAAACTCTCTCAATTTGGCCAATGCCTCATATCTCTGAAATTTGATTTTCGGGGCAGATTAGCAGTCCTTGATGCGATCATGGCGTATCTCCAAATGGAGCCTTTGAGGACACTCAGCGAATCTGTCTGAGTCTGAATGTTGTCCTTCCAAGTACGATGTGATTCATAACAGGCAACTAATTCTAAATTAGAGCAATCCTCTAATTTCCCGCACACGCCGGGTCAGACAGACGAGAGACCGTGCGAAATTAAGAGAGCGGGACATTTCTCAGTTCAATGATTCAGACAAGCCTGACACACATTTGACTACGGACCACAACTCTGTCTCACTGAGACCGTTGCGTCATCACTTTTACTGCTCGATTCCATTCATTCACCTCCATTCAGATTCTCTTTATCCGCCCACGGACTGGGCCACAGGGCAGTGAACCAACGCCAGAAAACCAGCAAACGCTTCTCTGAATCTCTCAGATTTGCCTGATCACTAACAGAATCCAGTCGTTGACGTCACGAGTTCAACGATGCTCGGTACACGGATGCAATGGTTTATAAGCCGAACAGAACACTAAACAGGCATCTGACCCGTTCTCAGTCCATCCACAGTAACCATGATGCTCTACACCCTCGCATTCGTCCCCCTGATCCTTGCCTGCGGTCCGGGAACCGGTGAGTAGCTGATCGATGACTACCGTAACCCAAACATTCCCTGCAGGACCCATCACAACGACGCCAACGATGCGGTTCACCTTCTCGTACCCGGTAGCATGGACTTATGCTCCCACAACTGCGTGAGTTGACTGCTCGAATCTTATTGACTCACTGGGAAGAATGAATCGAAGATTCGAAGAATGCACTCGCAAGTGGCGATTTGCTGGCCGTAACAACACTACTGTGAGAAAAACGCTGAAATGAACTGACGTAGGGAAGCCTCAATCAATCTATCGATAGAGCACGTATTGCAGTGGTCCCGGTCAATCGCTCAGTCAACAGTCGGCCCAGAACCGCATCAACGCAGATATTGAGTTCGCTGTAAGTTATACTGTAGATTACGGTAGAGTACTGTAGTTGAGGTTACGGTAGAGTACTGTAGTCGAGGCTACGGTAGAGCACTGTAGTGAGGTTACGGTATCCTACTTCCAGGTCATCAAAGCCGTCGAATCGTACGGCTACAGTGCCAGTGGAGTCTCCGTCCAGAACGCAGTCGCTCCTCTGAGCATCACTCTCAATGCTGCTGCTGCTGCTAACTGCGCTGCCATTGGGAATGGAGTGGTGGAGGGAGGGGCGGTGACGAGAAAGTGTGCGGATGCTACTGCGGTGAGCTCTTGCTGTTCGAAGTTTTCCGTAACTTGTATCTAACAGTCCTACTCAACACAACAGCAGGTTGTGCAATACGTTGTAGAATGAAACCGATACATGAGTTTGAGTCGTCTTGTGATCCTACGCAACAGTTGAGAATGCTGAATGCATAGTAGAGCTTGACTCATCATCGTCGTTGATACAATCTTAGATGCCGTCCACGTCAAGACAAAATGCATATTTCAGGCCATCGGCATCGCACCCGCCTTCAACACCACCAGCACGATCACGGTGACCTCGCCCGTCGCTCTCTATCAATCTCAGGTTGGTGGTAGACTGATTCGTCACTCTTATCGGTTAGAGAGTGTGTGAAATGAAGAGACGATTATTGCACACTCTAGTTGGTGAGCTTGTTCGTCTTCACCATCTTCAGTCGAATCTACATAGAGTATTCAGTGGGTATTATTAATAGGGTTAGCAGAGTTCGAAATACGGGCAATCGTCTCTTCATCTCACACACTCTCTCGTCACTCTAACCACGTATTGCACACTCTAGTTGGTGTTTCGGCATCGCCCTTACCTTTGGGTTTCAATAGGCTTCGCACTAGTCAGTTTTAGAGAATGAAAACATGAAAATGAATAGAGTTATGCAATTTCGAAACGTGATTCTGTCATTGCTTGAATGCGATTGCGATCTGATTGACTGATTGATATGACTGAAGAACATGATTCTGTAAATCTGAAAAGTAACTGAAATGAATTGATCCTTCCAGTGGCAGAACATCGCAGTGAACGTGTGGCAGAGCTTGACTACCAACGCCGGAGTGAGATTCTACGGACTGATCGAGGTCGTCTGAAGATTTTCATATCGACGATCAAGAGTTATTGAATTATCATTCCTCAAGTTACTATCTTTGTATGTGAATCTCGATAAATACAGTGATGAATGAGTTCTTGTCTGATCAATACCTGACTACCAACGCCGGAGTCAGATAATACGGTCTTATTGAAGGCGTCTAAAGATTTTCAAACAGACGATCGAGCTTCATTGAAATATCAATCCTCAAACCATTATCTTCGAATATAAAACTCGATAAATCCTGAACTGAATGAATTCTTGTCTGATCGAGCAAAGATTGAAGGGCCTTGCAGAAGTTCCGTTTTCGTTAGTTCCTTGCAGGCATTCATGCCTCGCTCGACTCCAACTTGACTCACGAACAGATCGAAAGTGCCCGTTTTACGATTGAACGCCTTTCTCTGAATCCGAGATTCCATGTGCCCTCCCACGAGTATTGACACATCACAGGCAAAAAACGTTCACGATGTTCGGAATCTCTCGAATTCACACGACTTCTCACTTCCTCGCATTGAAGTTACGACCCTCACAGCATTTGAAAGTACACAGAGCTATCGTTTATAAGCTCAGGATGAACGCTGAATGGCATCAGTCTTCGATCCTTCCTTTACCGTACTCTACCGTACCCTACAGTAACCATGCTGTCCTACGTCCTGGCGCTTACCCTGATCCCGACGGCGCTCGCCTGCGGAGCTGGAACCGGTGAGTTCTGTAGCTGATATCGATTGGGTTGAGAGGTACCGTAACCCATCACAATATCGTTGCAGGACCCATCACCGCAACGCCCACGATGAAGTTCACCTACTCGCCGCCACTCTCGTGGACTTATTTCACGACTCCGTGAGTTATCAGTGGCGTTGCGATTCGGTAAAAATTCGAATAAGTGACGCTGTGCATTCAATTGTAATTATCAATTATCACATCAGTCCATTTCCAGCGCCGGTGGCCAGTCGCTCAACCAGGCGTCCGCGCAGAACCGCATCAACCAGGACATTGAATACGCGGTTCGTAGCAGGCAAACCTATGGTACCATTATCGATCGCTACCGTAACCAGAAGCTTGCAGGTGCTCAAGGCCGTCGAGTCGTACGGTTACAGTACTAGCGGCGTCTCGGTGAGGAACGCCGTCGGGCCCAACGACATCGAGATCGTGCCTGCTGCGACTGCGGTCTGCAAGAAGGACGGCTACCTGGCGGAGGACACGGCAGTCACCAAGAAGTGCGACGACACTGACGTAGGTCTCTTCCGAATTCGAAACTTCCCCGGCTTCTGGGAGACCCTAGAACGGTGATGGGACGTTTAGGAACTCGCGTTTAGGAACCATCGAAATGTGACGTTTAAAAACCCCCTATGAGGCAGGCAGGGAGAGTGGAGACAAAGGAAAGGGGGTTCTTAAACGTCACACATCTTGGGTTCCTAAACGCGAGTTCCTAAACGTCCCATCACCCCTAGAACGCTCCGAATGGAAAATTGGGCTGGAAAACCGCAGGGTCAAATTACCTATCACCTCCTACCAATGAACGAACAGTGTTCAGACTGGACAGTTCTGATGCCATACATCGTAGAAATTGGCATTGACGATAGTCAGATTACAAATGCATCCTTCAGACCTTGAAGACTGCAGCGAAAGAATTCAAAGAGACCAGCTCGATCACTGTCACGTCGCCCATCGCCCTCGCTCAGTCGAACGTAATCATTCTATCCAATTTGGCACCTGAAAAGGCATTGAAATACATTAATTGACCCATTTTCAGTGGGAGAACATCGCCACCAAGGTGTGGGCGTCGCTGTCGACCAATGCCGGAGTCAAGTTTTACGGCCTGATCGAGGTCGTATAGATTCTGTCAACGACAACGTCTTCGGCATTCCCTTATCATCCTCCTGCCCTTACCTTATCTCTTTCCACGAATCTCTCTGCTGATAAACGCTGACTTGACATCGTTCTTCCTTGTTCAAATACATCATGGACACCTCTCTCTCTCTCGCACTCAAATGTCTCAGATTCTTCCAACTGTAAAAGCTGACTTGACGCCCCCCCCCCCCTCCTTGTTCAAATACACCATGAATAGCGCGGCCCTAACTTCTTCATTTTATTACTGCCAGCAAACACTTACAGTGACGGGTGAAACTCAAACTGGGCAAATTCAACGAATTTCCATCGATTGCAAGGGGATAGGCGACGATTGCATTACAGACAAGTGGGGAACGTTAGGAAAGTAAAATGTGCTTAATATTACTTTTAAAACTTCAAATCATGTATAGAAACAGATAGGCGCGAATGCTAGATAGGCCAAGATCAAAGATCAGAAACAGGTTAAGGTCGAGGATCAGGGAGATCGGGGTGGAATTACTGCAACCCGTGAAACTCTCAATCGCCGACGGGTATTGTACAGAGAGGTTGAGAGGGTTGGTAGGGTTACTGTAGAGGGTGGGATACTGTAAGGGGGGGGGCGAAGCTACCGTAGTTCTGCTACCGTACCCCTCTCAGTCTCTGTCGGCGGCACCTTCCTTCTTCGCAGTGGGCTCGTAGTCCTGCAAGGGAAGAAAATCGATAATCGCATTTCGATCTCACGGGTCTATTTACAGTATTGGTAGTAAACCATGGAGAAACACGCATTTCCTAACACAGAAATCTCTATCACTCAGTTTTCTGGAACGAGCGCATAGTGGTTACTTTAGCAGTCAAATCGGAACAGCCAGCCTTGGTAACTACCCAAAGGACTACTGTAACTACCGTACCCTGGTGATGTCGTGGTAGGTGGCCGAGTGCTTGGAGAGGAAGATCATGAAGTCGGTCACGTGCCTGGAATATCGATCGTTGATCTACCGTTATCTCCCAAAAAATCAATAAATATCGATTGAATCGCAAACTGACTGGATGAGTACGTTGACCGCTTTGTCTCCGTAGGTGCCCGCCCCGATCATCGGGCCGATTCTGCCATTGATTAGGTATTAATTTATTAATTAATTAATCAGCCAATTAATCGATCAATAACTTGCTAATCATATCATAACTGCTTTACTGCTCGTGCAAAGCTCAAACAAAGCGTCAACCGTTGAACGGTTCATGTAGCAACAAAAAGGTTGGCTAGTGAAATAAAATGTATCTACTTACTAATTAAGATTAGTAATTAATAAATAACTAATTAACGAATTAAAAAAAAACTACCTGACGAACAGACGACAGAGGTGCACGAAGCCGTAGACCGAGGAGGGGGTGATCTGCGAAAGAGGATTTTAAAATATATTTAAATTTTTTAAAAAATACAAATAAAATATATTTTCAATGACTCATTCCTTTAATGACCATGCCTAGAAGCGACTAAGCAATGATCTCACTTATACGATTGATCAGGGGATATTCAAGGAAGCTACTCTTTGAGAAAAGTTGCTTTTCGAAATCATCATCCCAGCTCATATCATGTTTCATGTCATACACAAAACGTGCGCGTTCGGTCAAGCAACGATTTGGTCCCGTATCTCTTTGAAAACATTAAAATAATAATCAGAAACCCTGATCTCTTCCAATTCCGGTAAAATCGCCTCGATCACCTTCTTATCCCATCATCTATGTTCGTCTATTGCAACTCCACATCAAAAGCAACAACAACAACGAATCTCCAATCTTGATCTCCTCCAACTCGGGAGTGACTACCGTGCTATCCCCCATCACATATGCGCGTCTATCGCAACAACAACACCAAAACAACAATAACAACAACACCAAAACAACAATAACAACAACAATAACACCATCTCCAACCTTGATCTCCTCCAGCTCGGGCGTGATCGCCTTGACGACCTTCCTATCCCCTATCACCTACGTTTGTCTATTGCAACACCACCACCACCACCACAACAACAACAACAACAACACCAAAACAATAACAACAACACCAAAACAACACCCTCCTAACCTTGATCTCCTCCAACTCGGGCGTGATCGCCTTGACGACCTTCGTGCCGGGCGCGTCCTCTTTGGGCGTGACGCAGGCCGCCTCGTACTGCTTGCGCTCGCACGCGTAGAGGAGCTGGCTTCTGCAAGGCTTAGCCTTAGAAATTGTTTTCAGATGAACTTCAAGGTAAGGTAAGTCTAGGACAAAAAGATGCGCGCGTACAGTACGCGGCGTACTGCTTGCGCTCGCATGGGTACATCAGCTGCCTTCTGAAAGGAGGCTAACAAAAGGCTAAGCTCAGGGCTAAACATAAGGCTAAGATTAGCCGAAGATTTACGTGAAGACTATGTGAGCATAACGCTAAGATTAAGGATGAGGTAGTGCTTAAGCTTTAGATAGTTCTAGGGCTACACTGACCCCAGCAGGATGTTGAAGTAGTCGAGGATGCCCAGGGCGCTCTGCTCCATCTCGTGCTTGTTGCGGACATGCTCGGCTGAATTATTAATCAACGATTATTTTATTTTCTAATTATTAATTTATTTCGAAAATATGCGAAACTCATTGAAACTGAATAGAACTCAACTCAGCATCGGTTTATTATTGTTTTACAACTATTATCACTAGGGTTCCGCAAGTGATTCACTTGGGGAAACCTCAAACAAAGGGGAGAAACGGGAAATGTTTCACTTGCGGAACCCTAATTATAACTGATACTCTAGTTCTTTAAACGCACTCTGCTTTCCGCCCTTCTTCCCGTCGTTGTAGTCAATCAACACTTCGTCATTACCCGAAATCTCGCCCGAGTTGCCAGCGAGAGATTTCTTGTACTGAAATAAATGTTAAATATTAATAACAATAATGCTCATAACAACAACAACAACAACAACAACAACAACAACAACAACAACAATAGACCGTACATCTTCGATGATCCGGTCGATAGTGTAGGCGGCAGGGATCTTGGCGAGTTTGTGCTGTCTGTTCACCATGTCCGAGTCGTCCAGCAGCAGCCCGCGCAGCTTGTCCGGGATATGGATGCCGACCGTCTGAATAAAGATAAAATAATAATAATAATAATAATAATAACCAAAACAATAACAGTAATAATAATAATAACAAAAACAAGAATGTGTTTCTATCACCAGTCAGTAACTGGACCAACAACTTTTTCGAAATTTGTTTGCCAAATGAGATATTTTCAAGAAAAGAAACGGCATGACCCTAACTACGGCACTTTAAATCTATTTGCGCTCACTAATAGGTAGAATTTAGAAAACGGTTTGGGATGAGTTTATGTGGATGTCACTACCCTCCGAAACGACACTACCAACTCTGTTTCCATGCATATTGGGAATAAATTAGTCTGCGTGGAAAAAAGTGGAGGTTATGAAAAGCTTTAAAAAAACACTAACCTCCTTTGCAGGCATTCTCTCGTGCTGGCTGGCCTGGGAGCTGTCAGCCGATCCCTCGCGGTCAATCTTGCGCTTCTTCGCGGACATCTGCAAGTTATCGTTGATTTCGAAAATAAGCAAATAATCAATATTAACAAACAATAACAACACTCACCGTAGGCGTATCAGTCTGCTTCTTCTTCGTGCTGCTGTTGCCTCCCTTTGCCTTGACTTCCATGGCCTAAAAATATTCAATAAACAATGCGTAAAACGAAACCGAACACTATTTACGTCATATTACTAAACGGAATCTCGACGAGACTTCAATCCATAACTACTGTACTTCGAAATTACCTTGTGCTGCGCCTCGACCTCCGGTGTATGTTTGAAAAACATATTATCGACTTGATCCTCTTTAACCCATATGTCGTGACGACTGTTCCACCCCTGGAAAATATCAATTCAGTTTAAATAAGTTTGAAGAACGGGTGTAGAGAGGACATAGAAAGATCAGTGAAAATCGATACGAGTGCAGCTTGACAAGAGGTCGATTGGACCTTCGTTATCACTAAAGTGAAGCTAGTCGAGAGGCGAAAATGATGATACACGACAACCTAACCTTGTAGTGAACGAGGTACGTCTCCTGTCCTTCCTCATGCTTCGTCTCGATAATCTTGGCGGGGTAGCCGAATTCATCGGTAGGGACGCTTTTGCAGATGACGGTCTCGTAGAGAGTATACTTGAGACCACTCATGTCGAGTCTGAAGCGGAGAATCTTATAGACAATCTTCACACGCTTAGACGATAATGAAAACAACTCTATTCGGTGAAGAAGGGACGCATAACAAGGCGCGGGTTCGAACAGAGGCGTCATTCGGTGTGTCTATTTCTGCGTTTCATGGCACTCTATTCCCTGGCCCTGTCGGTGACCGTATTTTCGAAATTGTTCGAACATGGTTTGATTTAAATTTAATTAATCAGTATCTTTTGTCTGTTTATATTTAATATTTACTCAAACGCTTTAGATGACCGACGCAGAGGCCGGAGGTGATTTCAAGATGCCCTCGCTGCCCGGGGCGGCAGCACCGAAGGAGGAGGTCGCGACGCAGGCGCCCAGAGTCGCCCCGCCTGCTCCTAAGAAGTCGATCATCGCGCCTCCCTTCGAGTACACACCGCCACCGTTCGCGTGCGATCCGGATGACACGGCAGGCTACCGACTGGAGGTAAGGACACTTCTTTACTTAGTGAAACCTGAATGCCCTCGGTCTGATCGTTATGTTAACAATCTACTTACGATGTTGATTAGTGAATATAATAAGCAACGAAGGTTGTGCGAATAATGTTATGCCAGGAAATTGTAGTAACGCTGAAACTCATTCCTTCCCAGGTACTCAAGGACGGTTCCATCGTCGAGAGCATCGATCTGTCGAAGAGGAAGGCTGCAACTTACCTGACTATCGGTGAGTAATCCATATTTGTCGAGACATTAATACTACGAACTTTCTTTGTAGTAGTATGTACTGAGTAGTAGTAACTATACCAGTCTAGTCAAGTTCGAACACTATTCGTGACACGCCCGTATGATGAATTCCTGGATGAAACGAATGATCCATTCCAGGTCGTCTGCCCGAGTGCGATATCACGCTCGAGCATCCCTCCATCTCTAGATACCACGCGATCCTGCAGTTCGGTGAGTATTTGCCCCTATAAAGATTTTTTCTTTCGATGTTTCTGCCTTCGAATGAGACATTCAAACGTTGTGTTGATATTTCTCATAGTGATCTTAAAGGGATGACCTTTACCTTTATCTTCTGCTAGGAATATGACCAATAAGCGATCAATAAATAATTGCTCATTTATTCATTCAATCTCTTCTCCCAGGTGCGGAGCGCATGTCGAAGGGCAAACCGGGCTGGTACATCTACGATATGGGCTCGACCCATGGATCCAAGCTCAACAAGAACACCCTCCCCGCCAATCAATACCACAGGGTGCAAGTGGGCATGATGCTGCGGTTCGGAGGTGAGAGTTATCAATAGTTCATTTATCAAACATTTCGATTTATCCATGTTATTGAGAGAATCATGAAACATCAGCTCATTTTTGTAGGCTAGAGAGACGGTGGACTCAGTACTCAAATCGTCTCTTATTCGTTGAAATTCTTATCCATATCTTCCGCATTAGCAGCGGGTTTGGCACATTCGGACGTTATCCTAATCCTGAATCATTAATCTCTTTCATCATGTTTTCCTATTAGATTCTCAGCAATCATGTTTAGCTATTCTAATAGTGAAACAAATTCTAGGCAGCACGCGTCTGTTCTCGATGGTGGGTCCGGACGAGGACGTGGAGCCGGAGTGGGACTGCTCCCCGACGGAGATGAGAGAGCGAATGGCGAAGAAGGCACTGGAGAGGAAGCTGGCCAAGCAGGCCAGGGAGGAGGTGAGAGGGTATCGACTAAGATCGTACGAAATATCAGAAACGGGTGACGCTTGTTGTCTTGAGAGGAGAGTGAAGCTTGAAGCAAGTAGGAGGGACTAGGTTGTACGCTGGTTAGATGATAGAAAAGAGGTGGGAAATTGATGTTAAATGTACGCAGTCTCTCGGAATTATCAACGAATGTGTTATGAGCGTACTCTCGAGACAGTTGTGAAACAGAAATAAATCTTGCCAAGGACGAGGCAGTATTTGTTTGTTTCGAACACTGGGAAGTACTGATTGTTGTCTCTAATGCCCAACGCTATTGTTAGGGGTGTGAAACACGTGATCACATCTCTCCTAAACATTATGTTTTCTGGTAGGGCGAGATTCAGCGCAACAATTCATAGCAGTGAATTGTATTTTTTAGAGTTAATTAATAATTATATCTAATTATACTAATCAATATCATTGCAGATGGAACGCGAGGAGGCGGAGGCTCGCCAGGCCGAGGGCTGCAACTGGGGCATGGATTATGAGGACGCGGGGCCGAGCGGGCTGGTGCTGGTGAGCGATTACGATCTTGGAGAAGGAGTGCGCCCTAGGAGCGCCGGGTTAGGACGGATGATGAGAAGAATTTTTTTTTTTATAGAGACAGCGAACAGGGAATTGGGTCTTTGACTAACCACTAGTAATTGTTCTGACACTGAAGCCTAAAATTGGGAATCAGTTGTGAGCGCACAGTTCGATTGAAAGGTTCATCGAGAAGAGATATTTCTTGTTGATGGTTGCTGATTTGTTTGGCGTGTCGAAATGATAATAATAATAGCAATAGTAAATACAATATAATAATAATAATAATAATAATAATAATCAGGGCGAGGCGGACGCAGCGGACTCGCATCTGATGGAGGATCGCGAGGCGTACTACGTCGAGGCGCCCGTGAAGGTGGGTTCTCGTTCTTCTTATTGGTTTTAACTACAAAGCTAGACCGTGCAGGGCTGTAGTGGCCATTTCGGCCAAGATTTGCTGAAAACAATTTAAAAACACCGCATCTCTCAACGTTTGTTTCAATTAATGTCGGTGGATTGGTGCGACAGCGAGTCTGTAAATTTCGAGCTCGAATTGTACCGGCAATGTTTTCTTGCCATTGGTGCATACGAATGAACAGAAATGTGAACAGTTCATTTCTGCAATATATTCACATGCACCTTTTACTCTCACTTAAAAATTTATAAAATCAATAACTACCGTATCTCTGAACTTATACCGTACCCTCAGGCGCTCTCCAAGTTCTTCGAGCGCGAGGGCTTCGACATGGAGTTCGCGTGGACGGAGACGGGCGTGAACACGCACAACCACAAGTGGATCTGCTCCATCGAGTACGGTATCAGGGTTATCGATTGATTGGGTGGGGATACGGTAGCGATCGATAGGTGGTACGGTATCGATCGATCGAGGACAGTAGCCTGAGAATCACGATCAATCCTAGAAGGGTATCATAGAATTTCAAAAGTTTGTCGTACACCACGAAATAAAACGTTCCGTACGCGACTAGGGAGGTTTATGAAATGGCAGAACTCGAACTGCACCACCGCCGTTTTCACACGTTCTTTTATATTTTTCTAACTTATAATGTGCTCACATACGATAGAAGCACCAGCGGAGACGAAGTAAACATAGAGTTAAACTAAATTCACACTTTTAAATGCTGCCGCGCACTTTCTCAAAGTGAAGCCACGCCCCCTACATGAGTCGCACATATTTCAGCGTACACAGTCGTGTGTCCGGAACGTTTTATTTATATAATATCTGGAAGAGGGTTACGGTTGTTATTGATTGGGATTAGGTAGTTATCGATCCATAATATAAGCATTACCGTACCCGTTTGCAGGCTGCCGATCGAGGTGGGCTCGCAGAAGTCGCCCATCGTCTCGGCCACCGTAACCACGAACAAGAAAGACGCCCAGGTATACGGTAGTCCGAGATTATTGATTTTTTCCCATCAAATTTGTATGCATAGCTGTCCAAGCCGGCGGCGAGCGCAGTGACGGGCATGATTTCATGCCCGTCACTGCGCAAAAAGGTCACTCGCCGCCAGTGCTGGACAGGTATGTTTGTATGTTTTTATAGGGTGTAGGGATTACGTTACTGCAAAATATTGTGAACAATGTTTTTGTGACATTGTGAAACCAAGCACTTGTTAGTTTGTCGGGGCATTGTTTTTTGTTGTTGTTTCCTATAGAACACGTGATCGAAGGATTGTGTCGAACAGCAGCACCTTTTGACAAAAGTGTGAAGCCTAGAGCGAGATGGGAGAACTTTTGCAACTATTTTGGTTTTGATACGATCTCTTCGAGCAACTATGAGGACAAAGAGCGTGAAAACTATTTTTGAAAAATTCTCCTTGCTGCCGTTTCTAATCCTTGATCTCATCAACATCCTCATCCCTTGCAGGTGCAATGCTCGCTGGAGGCGTGCCGTCTGCTCGACGCGCACGGAGTACTCAGGAAGTCGACGGCAATGTCCAGGATCAAGAGGTACGGATGAGATAAGTGTTGAATCCGAGGCCGGGGACTTTAGTAGAACATCTTTATTACGTTGACGGCGGGATAAATATAACGGACGACGTCGCACGGCGGCGACAGAAGAATAGAATGACGTAACGCCAACAGAAAGGGGCGTTACGCAGTTTACGCAATGTAAAGTGTGTGTAAGTGTATGGGGATGCAGCTAGGCCGCAAACGACTAAC
>LS508324.1:20713-41688 GCA_900490845.1 Pristionchus japonicus | reverse complement strand
CATACCTGTCCACGCCGCCGGCGAGTGACCTTTTTGCACGCTGCCCGACCAAAGGTTTGCACGCTGCCCGACCTTGGTCGCTTCGGGCGAGTCGCACCATGACCCTAGGGTCATGGTGCAAAAATGGAGCACAGGCGGCCCACCACAACCCGTCGCGTGTCGAGTGTGGTGTGTCTTCAAGGCATGGATCTGCCGAGTGCCCCTGCGCCCCACTGGGGACTCGAATTCTGGCCGCTCGAGTCGATCCCTTGAAGAAAGGGCGCACTCGACACGCGACGGGTTGTGGTGGGCCGTCTGTGCTCCATTTTTGCACCATGACCCTAGGGTCATGGTACGACTCGCCCGAAGCGTCCAAGGTCGGGCAGCGTGCAAAACTTTGGTCGGGCAGCGTGCAAAAAGGTCGCTCGCCTCCAGCCCTGGACAGGTATGCTCTCAACGATGAAAAATATTTCAGTCACAGCCATTCCTGGAACACAAGGCAATCAATAAGGATCATTTGGGTTTCAAAGAAAGCTCAAATGCTCACGCCAAGATCAGTTTGCATTACGGATCGGAATTGAAATAGCATTAATACTGGCAACAAATACAAATAATAAAAACAAACCTCGATGATTCGCGCGCCGATCTTGTCCAGCTCTCCCTCGAGCAGCGTCACGAGCTTCTCGAGGTTCGACTCGAGCGACGTCTGACCCGGCTGGGAAGAAATTAATTAGTAACGTAATTGGTTAACCAAACAATCGATCAATCCATCAAGAGCTTCTGTTCAAACAAAATGTCTTTAAACCATCTTAACAATCAGATATGGCACTAGGAGAGCCAGTGCATGTGTAAGAACGTTTGGGAATGAATACCAAGCAAGATTGAGGAGAACTCGCACGAACCTTCTCGCCGATGTGCATGATCAGGTCGACGACGCGTCGCTCCAGCTCGGTCTGCGACTCGGGCGCGCGCCGGCGCTTCGCGTCCACCTCCATTTCATCTGTAACAACAAAATTAACAACTTTTGAAGGCAAAAATAAGCAAAAACAAGCGAAAAACAACAACTAAAAGCAAGACGAAAAGTTCCGTACCGTCTGCGTGACGTCTTCTGTCCTGACGAAAGCTCATCTTTCTGAAATGAGTAGGCGTTGTCTAGGTGAAATAACAGGCAACAACAAATAACGAAAACAGCGTGTGTTTGAAACATAAAACAATTTCGAAAAAATTTGAATTAGAAAACCGGTGAACGAATCCGGTAATAAGGAAACAGGTTGCGGCAATTTCTTACAGTACAATGTAATTGTGAGCTAGTTTTTTATAATTAAAAAAAAACGGTTGATTGTATGATATGATAAATTCCTCCCATTGAGTGAACTATCTCCAAAAGAAAACGTCAAAATAGTAAAAGAGGTATTCAGTGATCAGAGGGCGGGAGGAGTGCGCAATTTCGCCAATCCGTCACCCGGCGTGTCCAGCACACACCCTGCCTATGAGAGGGAGGGGTGAGGGAACGGCGTTGGTTTTAACCCAGTATCTCAAGGTACGCTTGGGCTTCCGACCAGATCTTCTGTGTTGGTGAACCAACAGTTTTTGGGCAGCGTTGCGGGGGTTCCCCGAGCGCGAAAAGTGCAGATCGGAAGTCTTGTGCTTCCTTGAAGCTCTCGATAACCTTGCTTGTGTTCTTTCTTACCTGTATTCTTTCTGGTATTATGCTTGTATTTGCTTGTACTCTTTCTTACCGTCTTGAAAATCGATAGGGGGCATAAAACGGTGAATGCTCCGTCTGTCTCTGCCTGATCTACTCTTCTGCAACATCGCCCTCAACACCGTTCATTGAGCGCATAGATTTGAAATTGCAGAGCGTATTTTGGCCTCGTACTTCCAAAAGAAATTGCTCCGATTCATGCATCTTTCGATTATCAAAGTGGTAGGAAAACAAGAAAGGTTCAGGGAACTGCACTTTTCGCGCTCGGGGTACCCCCGCAACGCTGCCCAAAAACTGTTGGTTCTCCAACACAGGAAATCTGGTCGGAAGCCCAAGCGTACCTTGAGATACTGGGTTAAAACCGAAGCTGACAACGAAAGGCTTCATCTCGTAGGCGCTGTGTGTTCTAGACACTCCGGGTAACAGTCAGGCGGGAGAGCGAGAGGGAGGGGAGGCGCTCCTCCTATCCTGACTCCACTGAACAGACTTCTGGCATTCTTTTCCATCCGCTCAAATTTTCACTGCGATCATCTCCTGCGTATCGTTTTTCGACCAATTACTTTTATCAAACTAGCACGTAATCAAAAACCGTGAACACAAAATCGAAAGTTGCTTAGAAACAGGGTTCATCTTACAATTGAAACGTATACGTCACATCAACATTCACTAACATCGCAGCGTAAATGTTAGCTAGTACAGCCAGAAAAATAGGGATACTTGGAATCGATAACGTGGCGATTCCACTATTTGTAGTGTGAACAGGGAAACGTGGAATCGAAATTTCTCAACAATCAGCAAATGCTATACAAATGCACACAACGAACGAATACGATCCGGACAGGAGACAACACAGTGGATCAAAGATCAAAGTGGGCGTGGCCTGGCGGGGGGCGGAGTCTTCTCCTCACTCAGCCTGCTGCAGTCTCTTGAGTCGTCTCTCGAGTGACTGGTAATCCACCTCGGCCTCGGCTGCAGAGATGCCCAGTGTGCCTGACGAAGCGATCGATTGTGAAAAATACCGTAATCTCACTTCCGTAAGCATTCTGATCGTGATGGTATGCCCGTCGAGGCCACAGATCGATGCTAGTCGTATATCGTACCCCTCCTTCAAGCAACCGTACTCACCGGCGGGGACTGAGGGGAGGTCGAAGAGGCTGGATGCCGCGCCGCGTGCTGGCGTCGGGACGCGTTGCGGCTTCGGTGACGGCGCCGCCTTCTCCTTCTGCTTGTCCGCCGCCAGCAGCGCCTCCAGCTCGTCTACAATATCGATCGATTGATTGAATAGGAGCTACCGTAGCCATTGCATTGATATTGATTGATTGCATTCAAATTATCATTTTTATTGATGAAACACAGCCAACAAGAAATTGGTTATCAGCGCAGCGCAAACAACCTTTTGAAACCCCTGAAACCCGAAAAATGTTTTCTGATTTACGCATCAAAACTAGCCAAGGAACTGCCGATTGAATGCTACCCATTTTTGCAGGTACCGTATCATCGCTCACTCGATTATCGATCGACTGACTACCGTCATCTCTACCATACCTTCCAGATCGGCGCCCATCGATGCGTCGTGGATGCCGTTGATCGGCTGCGCGAGGGCCTCCTGTCATTTAGATGATAGACTGATTAGTTTCATCGAATTAATCGTAATAGGAACATTAGAAAGTGCATTGGCATTTTGTCTCCTGAAGATTCGAAGGCGAAGATAAAAGCAAAATTTTGGAGCAAGGATATTTCGCGCTACTGCAGTGGTTCATATTCCGGCGAATATTCCCTTTGTGGTCATTCCGTTGGAGACACTATTTCACAAAACCCTTATTAAGCAAATGTGCACATTGACTCCAATTGAGGCCCTACCGTAACCCTTCCGTACCCCCTCCTCTCACCTCGATATCCCTGTACTCCTCCGTCGCGTTCATCACTTCGTCCATCGTCGCGTCGATCTTAATTAGTTAATTAATTAACATTTAAAATAATATTTATTTAATTACAGACCAGCGAGTTGCCATCTCTGTTTCAATCCATACACAAAAGTGATCAGCACAAACCAATCGCTCAGTGGTCAAGGATCATTTGAGCACCACTCGTTGGGCAAGTGTCGACAGTTACTCCGATGATACTCGAAGCAGCACCGCCAACGCAAAATCACTTATCACGGGTTTTCTGTAAGAGTGTAGGAGTGCCGGCTGCCAGAAAAAATTGCATGTCCCCGAATTCGTTCAAAGTTGTTCAGTAGGACCCTTTGGGGGGACTCTTTAAAATATTTCCACTTGTTTTGGTCAAATTTGCATATTATCGATTTTTATGATTTTCAAATTCGGTTGACCATAAGTCGCTTCATTTTCATCGTACAGCGAGTTTAAACATATCGTTGAATTGGTATTCAAAAACTCTACAAATAACTCAATTAGACCACATGTCGGAAACGTTGGCTTCAGGGTGAAAAACACGAAAAACTGATTTTGACCCCATAAAAGTGGGGCTAACTCGAAAAACGAACCTTGAACCACTCCATATTATTGCACCAATCGATTCTCCGTACCCGATTACGGGTGCCTACGCGAGCCGTTTTTCATATCTCCTGCCCTTCACTATCGCTTCACTAGGGGAGTTTAGTGTTCTCAGACTTAGTCAGTAACTGCATCAAAATACGTTTTTAGCCCGAAAGTCGCTTCAAATGGCATCAAATCGGAAAAACATGGAAGACTTAATTTGTTCGCCTGGTGAATATCTATCTTTTTGTTCTTTTATAATTTTTCGATTTGACGTCATTTGAAGCGATTTTTGGCCTAAAAACGTATTTTGATTGAAAAAAACGGCTAAGTCCTGAAAAGGGTAGAGTAAAGCGATAGTGAAGGGCAGGAGATATGAAAAACGGCTCGCGTAGGCACCCGTAATCGGGTACGGAGAATCGATTGGTGCAATAATATGGAGTGGTTCAAGGTTATTTTTTTGGGTTAGCACCACTTTTATGGGCTCAAAATCAGTTTTTCGTGTTTTTCACCCTGAATCCAACGTTTCCGACATGTGGTCTAATTGAGTTATTTGTAGAGTTTTTGAATACCAATTCAACGGTATACTCGCTGAACGATGAAAATGAAGCGACTTATGGTCAACCGAAGTTGAAAATCATAAAAATCGATAATATGCAAATTTGACCAAAACTAGTGGAAATATTTTAAAGAGTACCCCAAAGGGTCCTACTGAACAACTTTGAACGAATTCGGAATCATGAAATTTTTCCTGGCGGCAATAGTGACTCGTTTTCCTACACTCTTACAGAAAACCCGTGTTATCCCACCATCACTCTCGTTTCACTCATTCAATAAATACACCCCTACACTTTCCGGACTCACAATAAGCCCCTGCCTTCAAACACCGGCTCTAGCCATAAAGACCTTTTCCCGGTTCTCGCATTCCCCGGCTCTCACCTTCTCCGGACTCAGTCCATGCCTGGCGAGCGTGTTCTTGAACGCGGCCGAGCCCGCCTTGTACGCATCGAGGACCTCCTTGTTGTGCTGAAACGATCGATAATTTGACTACCGTACCCCGAAGAAAATCAATAACTCAAATACCGTACTCTAAAAGATCGATAAAACCGTCATAAATAAATAAAATCACTCCTCGATCACCCATCGCCGTGCGCCTACCGTACCTTGCTCGAGCCTATCTGGTTGAGCATGGAGAGCAGTCGCTGCGTCTGGCCGTCCTTCTCGGCGAGCTCCTTCTCTGCTGCCTGGAAAAAATCGATAATGTGCAATCCACCGTAGTCCCATCAATAATGTAGTTTGCACCGTAATCCAATCAAATATTCTTCCTCCTCAATATCAGGATCTTGGATGCCTCCGCCCCATACCATACACTCCAGGCGAGAGACTACAGTATCCCTACCGTACCCAATAGATTACCGTACCTTCTTCCTCCGAAGCATGAGCGCCGCGCGGTTGCGGTCGCCGGCACGGAGGCAGGCGCGCGCGTCCGCGTCGAATCTGAAGCGAGGGAGGCTTTATTCAAGGAATTGAAGACCCAGAAAAGATATGTTTCATGAGAAATTCAAATACATCAATACTCATGTAATGGCAGTGTATTGTGCGTCGAGTATTGGAAATACAAAAAACTAAAATGAGTCCGACCGGCAATAAATCCCTCGCAGATTTTAGTGACTACATTCCCAAGGGAGAGTTGCGCCACGGGAGAGCTACAAGATGCTCAAGCCCACCCACTCTCAATGCACTCATCCCATCAATGGCCAATCAGCCCTTCTACCGTACCTCCCCACCACCAATCAATAGCCCTGCTACCGTACTCACTTCTTGATCTGGCTCTCCAGCTGGGAGATCTTCTTCTCCAGCACGCCCATCGTCTTGCGCACCTGAGATATGCGAACAAATTTCTCGACTTCTCGTTTCACAATGTCTTCCTCTGGTTTCTTGAAACTTTCTTCCAATCACTGGTTGACCACTAAAATTGGGCGGAGTTTGAGCTAGCCATTGGACCACTACCGCAACCACTGAATAGGATGGTTAACCAATGGAGAGATTGAGAATTCTAGTTCCTCACCTCGTGCACACTCGCGTCCGACTCGGAGAAGGCCGCGGGCGAGGAGGACGTCGAGTCCTGAAGAGATAGTCAGGGTTACGGTAGACTGGATACGGTAGCCAGAACTCTCATCTTCGCTACGATTTCGTTAGCCTAAAAAGCACCCGTTCGAGGAGGAGGTCGCGTCCTTACAATTAGGGGAATAGAAGGGTTACGGTATCCATTCACACCCAATCGCCAACTGACCCTCCACTTGACTATCCGCTCTCCCTTCGACTCGCCCACGGAGCACTCGCCGCGCGCCGTCAGCTCGTCCAGAACGAGATCGAACGTCATCTGATATTGATTAGCAATTAGTTGATTAAAATATATTAATTACTCCACCCATCAATCCATACTAATGACTTTATTCGGTCTCGTGCACTCCAAAAAGTCAAAATTGAAAAGTTTCGAAAAATGGTCCAAGACAAAGCTGTGCTTCAGCACGACTACGTCTTAATTAGGAATTGGCTTTCTTTGATTGCTTGTCGCTAAGGTAGAAATTCACAAGAAAAGTAACGGCAGCGCTGATGCTTAATCAGACCTCGCGAGAGAGTTTGTGAAACAGCTCATGTCTGATCGATTCGATACCATATTCACAGACTACCGTAGCTCACCGTGTTGTTGACGATGAACGTGCACTTGTCGTACATCTCCGCGTAGGACATCACCTGCGAGATTATCGATTGGCTACCGTAATTATTCTTCCGTATTTCCAGTAACTTGTACAGTGCATGTGATGCAAACGTTTAGCAGAAGGCATGATTTAGTTTCACAAATTTTTCAAATAATCGTTGTGTCAGGTAATAGTAGTAATCCGTCGAAAACAAACTGTCAACTATCTAATGTACCTATCACCCTACCGTATCCTTACCTAACCCCTTGAGATGTACCGTATACCTCCTCTACCGTAATCTACCGTACCTCCGCCGTTCCAGCGACATCCTCCTCGAGCTCCCTCCGCATCAGCTCCGCCACGCGGTCCGCCTGCTTCTGAAAAAAGGAGTACTGTAGCTGCATTGTATGCTGTTATTTCCGTTTCCACTTCACATCTTTAAAAAATCGACGCCGGTTAAATCTGCGTTTCAGAAGGACTACATCGCTAGAAGAGCTTCCCTGGTTCGATGTGTCTATGACGAGTACTGCAAGTGAAACCACCTACCGTGCCTACAGGAGCTTTCAGCTACCGTACAACTCCTAATCTACCGTAACCCTGAAACCGTGATTGTGAGTACCGTACCTTGAGTGTGGCGACGTGCACCACCTGCTCGTCGGGCGCCACCAGCGACTTGGGCGCGCCGCCCCACAGCCAGCTCGTCGTATTGCCTGATCAGGGGAATGAAGATTACGGTAAGCACGGCTTCGATCAATACGATGCCTCGATCGACCGAGAAGATGATCGGGTGAGCTTAGTGCGTGTGGTGCACACATGGGCAAGAGCTGAACAATGGTCAAAATTCAAGAGAAGAACAAGAACGATGACAATCCCTAGTGAGAGCTATGATTTTTGTACGGCGGCCAATGTCGGATCATTAAAAGTCGCTGGTAACTTCAGCACTCGAAGGCCGCGTGCAGCACAAACGAACAATGTGAAATCCGCAACAAAAATATGAGAGAACGTGCAAGGAGCAAGTAACGAATCATCAGCAGGGCACAATGAGACACAGCGAGCTGACTCTCATCAGTTGTCATGCTTACTAATCAAAGAGCACATTACCATGGAGCACACTCTGTCAACTTAGTACTAAATAGCCTCGTGAAACATGACCATTTCAGGACAGGTTGATGACATTTTGATAGGACAAAGTGAGACAAGTGACAGCGAGTGCAGCTAACCAAGGAACGAACCCAGCCAACCTAGCCCTAGATTGCCCTGCGAAACACAATTACTTGGGTGATATTTGAAGGGACAATGACAGTGCAGCTAACCAAGGAACGAACCCAGCTGCGACATGCCCCAGTCGAGCCAGCCAGAGTGCTTGGCGCGCCACGAGCTCACCGTCATAACCTCGCCCGACCTGAAAGGGATACTGTATGTCGAGAGGGGTACGATATTTCGTGGTAGACTGATCAATGGGACAGTGCTATGCTCGGATGGTTTTGGATTTTACAGTAGAAAGATGATCAGAGGCTCAATAACGCTAGGAAGGATTGTGTTTCAGGGAGATTAAAAATCAACGAGAAAAATCGCACGATTAACTTACTTGACCAGATTGTCGACGACTTGTGAGATGCAGGCCGGCAGCTTGCTGCCACGGACGAATCTAGAAATAGCGGATAGAGTGAGTGACTGTAGACTATTGCAAGGCATATTGGCCTGGTGGAGTACTCTAAATACAAGAAAATCCGAGAAAAAATATTTCTATCAAAAATCGATCTTGAAATACTCAAAGTTCTGGACGGGCAAGGCCTGATGGTTAACCGGTTTCCATCGTTTAGCCTTCCAAGCTTTGTCAAAGAACAATATCACAAGGTTCGTGGACGATACAGAGAAGCTAAATCTATGTCTGGAATGCCCTAAAATATTTTCAGGAAGCCAAAAACGCACCGTCTCTTGAGGGCGTCGACTGTGAAGATGGCGGACCTCTCTCCGAGACAGGACGAGCCAAGCAGGCCAGACCAGAAGTCCATCTTCTTGTCGTAGTCCAGCGGGTTGACGTCGCGGTCCTCAAATTTAATTATTGTCGAAAATAATTAAATTTAAAATTAAAACAAAAAAGATAATCAATCACCTTGAGCATGGTCATGATTCCGCTCATGAACTCGTCGTCGTCCCACTTGGGTGGTAGGTAGGCCGCCCGCGGAGAGTCGTCGGATCGGTTCATGACTGGAAGAGCAACATTTTAATCAATAAAAACCAATAGGAAAAGGGATAAAAATCGAAGAGAAATTCAAAAGAAAAGGCGCGGCCTCAGTACACGATAGGGAAAAACGAGCGAGAAATACAGTGATCTCACCTCTTGACGCGCGAGTGGAACACGGATCTCGCTGTTTCGAAAATTGTTTTTGCCGTTCTCTTTCGCTTCATTTCTTGAACGTTTGATCGATTTAACTTGTTATTTTTTGCCTGAAAAAGTAGCTATTCCAGTCTGTATTAGGATGCGCTCGATACCAGCCATGACTCACTCTTTTCTTGCGCTCTTGGAATTCTTTCTGTTTTCGAAAACCTTCTCGGTCGAGCTCTTACTTTTATTGTAACTTTTCTATCTTTTGATTGAATTCTAACGTTCCCTTATTATCAGGTAACAGCCACACGAAACAATGGTGCGCGTTATCATCAAAGGAGGTGTTTGGCGCAACACCGAGGTTTGTTGGCTGATTTTCGTCACTTTTGAATGAATTTTGAGCATTATGCTTATTTCAATAATCACAATTTATGTATATTTCAGGATGAAATCCTCAAAGCCGCCATCATGAAGTATGGCAAGAACCAGTGGAGTCGTATCGCCTCGCTGCTGCACAGAAAGTCCGCCAAGCAGTGCAAGGTCCGTGTTTCCCCTGCTTTACCTTTTTTTGACTGCTCTACTTTGCCTTCAACCCATTTTGTTCAAAGCATAAGGCTCGATCCGCGCATTGGCTCATTTGCAATAACTTATCAAATTTATTTTCGAATGTAGGTCAACTGTGTCCTTGCAGGCCCGCTGGTTCGAGTGGCTTGACCCGGGAATCAAGAAGACGGAGTGGTCGCGCGAGGAGGATGAGAAGCTGCTGCATCTGGCCAAGCTCATGCCCACGCAGTGGCGCACCATCGCGCCCATCGTCGGAAGAACCGCCGCCCAGTGCCTGGAACGGTGCGATTTTATCACTTTTTGCTGAATTGTATCTGTGTTTTGTAAATTGAATAAGTAGTGTCAATAGTGAAAAAGCGTCGGAAGAATCACAGTCAAGTGCCTAGAATGGTGCGGATTATTAATTAATTGTATTTTAATGACCTCTCCATAATTACCCTCTCCATAACTATTCTCCGCTACCCAGTGCCCGAAACGGGGTGGCATTAAAGTGTTTAGAAATCGCTAGCATTTTATCTTTGGCGGTTTCTCATTCTAGATCGATCTCAAATTCAACCGTTCATTTAGTATTGTTTTATTCAATTTAAATTATAATTAATCAATAATATTCCAGCTACGAGCAGCTGCTCGACGAGGCGCAGCGCAAGGCCGAGGGTCTCGATGACGAGGCGGCAACGGACGCTCGCAAGCTCAAACCGGGCGATATCGACCCCACGCCCGAGACCAAGCCCGCCAGGTAAGGTATCGGAGCGATAATCTTGGATGTCTACGGTTTTATCTGAAACAACCAGTAATCGATTACTGGGGATTACGGTACATATTCCAGGCCGGACCCGATCGACATGGACGACGACGAGCTGGAGATGCTGTCAGAGGCGCGCGCGAGACTGGCAAACACGCAGGGAAAGAAGGCGAAGAGAAAGGTAGAGTGAGAAGAGTCTGCGGGTCTATGTGCTGCCTTTGAAGCACTCGTTGGCCTAGAAGGAATTGTTCCGAAGAGGCAGCAGGGAGATCATCTGTCTTGTCCCTGAAACACTCATCTGTCTGGTCCTGTCTTCGGCTCTATTTCAAATCTACAATTGTGCTGGATACTGTCTGAATGTCGCACATAGTATGACCTGATCGATACCGTAACCTCTTCCTCTCAGGCTCGCGAGCGTCAGCTCTCCGAGGCGCGTCGCCTCGCGTCTCTCCAGAAGCGTCGTGAGATGCGCGCGGCCGGACTCGCGGCCAGCCGCTTCTCGAAGAAGCGCAGGAACGTGCTGGACTACTCGGCGGAGGTGAGTAATTATGCTAATTAGGTGACTCTTATTTGTAAGGAATGATGGGATTGAATTTGATTCTGGTTCCTTGCAATGGAGGAAAAAATCGTAGAATAGGGCTGCACAAGCGTTCTATGGGAGTATCGGTTCGCGAAACACGCGGGTGGGATTCGCTTGAAACTAAGTTCCGTTTGCAGATCCCGTTCCAAAAGCACGTGCCCGCCGGCTTCCACGACCCCAACGAGGACAGCTTCAGCAAGGAGGACAACCACAAGAAGGTACGATAGAGTATTTATTATCAAGGGTACGGTGGATTATTGATCGCCCAAGGTGCGGTAGGGAAACGTCAGTGACTTAATGAAGACAACCAAGAAGAGATACGATTGGGTGACGTGGATTTGATGGATTATTGATTTTCACAGACCGTAACCCCCTGATTCAGGCGATCGATACTTTACCGTAATCCCACTCCCTGATTCAGGCGATCGATGACTACCAGAAGCCACGCGGACAGCAGGTGGAGCGCGAGCTGCGCCAGGCCGACAAGGACAAGATGAAGCGCAAGCGGTGAGTGTGATGAGGGGCGAGTGGTCATAGAGGAATAGCGTGGGTTGACCGGGTTCGGGTTGACGTTGGAGCAGTAACTTGAGCGATGAGATCCACATGATTTCATTTTTTTCGCGATGTTCCCGTCCTCTGATTGGCATCGCCTGATTAGTATGGGTATTTATGCCTCGGTGAAACACACACACCGTTTGGTATTTTACACATTTTATTTTTACGCTAGGACCAGTACAGAATGCTAGGACTAGTGAACATCGGAATAAAAAGCATCCGTGGAACGCATCTGTTACTGGCGCAAGTGCAGATCGGAGCTAAAATTACTTTGATAATATTTAATTTATTAATCTAATAAATCTCAGCGCGGAGGCCGAGCCGGAGGCGATCTTCGCCAAGAACGAGAAGAAGCGCTCCAAGCTGGTGCTGCCCGCGCCCCAGATCTCGGACCAGGTACGGTAGGTTACGGTAGATGGGTGGGATCGATCGATAACTGATTACGGGTAGGATACGCGAACTGTTAGATGTCCGCTTCAGAGGCATTCGTTCACAAAATACCGTAATGTTTATCGATCGGTTACCGTAACTGGGCTTTTCCTTGCAGGAGATGGAGTCGATCATCAAGATCGGGCAGGCGTCCGACTCGGTGCACCAGTTCGCCGACGGCTCCGCCACTTCGGGCCTACTCACGGACTACGCGGCGGACGCGCGCGCCAACGCGGTCGCGGCGCGGACGGCGCGTACGCCTGCCATGCCGGACACGATCATGCAGGTGTGGTTGAGGGAGAGGAAGAGTGTATTTTTTTTCACCAATGCATTGACGTCGCACTAGAAATTACGCGCATGATATCTACTTGTTGCACCTGTGAAACTTCAACTTTGAAATTTTGCCTTCGCTACTCGTCTTCTGCTCTTCACGATCTTCCCATTCTCATATGTTTCATTATCTACATCTCCCTCATATTGCAGGAGGCACAGACGATCCTCGCGCTCCAGAACGTGCAGACGCCGCTCATCGGCGGCCTCAACACGCCCCTGATGGCCACGGACTTCTCTGGTGAGAGCATCGTGACTAGAGTGTAGTTTGATCATTCGTGGTGTGTACTCTGTAGTTTGATCACTCGTTCATGCACACCGACTTCTCCGGTGAGAGGAACTATCGGGACTAGAGTGTAGGCTGGAGTAGTCTGTAGTTTGTAGTTTGATCTCTGATCTCTTTGCAGGAGTGCTGCCGACGCCCTCGACGCTGGCGACGCCGAACACGGTGCTGGGCGCGGTCGCCGCCACGCCCTCGGCCGTCGGACGTGAGTATACGGTAGATGGGAGTACGGTAGGATGCGGTAGTCAGGGGGGAGCCGATCGATAACTGGTGGCGATAGTCGGAATAAGGCATAGTGGGCTACGGTAGACAAGAGAAATCATTACAGGCACTCCCGGCACGGCGTACTCGGCGACGCCCGGCGGTCCCGGCGCGACCCCATTCAGAGATCAGGTAGGATACGGTAGTTATTGATTGATTGAATTTGCGATGAGGTAGAGCTATGATTGCTCGCAACTCCGTTTTTTTTGGTTTGACATAGAGTTTGAAAAAAAACGCCCAGACATTTCACGCTCCTGCATGTCTGTAAGAGTGTATTCGATGCGCATTCATCAATCCCCCGACCATAGCCATTTTAGAAAAAATAAACACTAAACCACCTTAACTTACCGTATCCTTGGTGTACCGTAATCCCAACGTACCCTGACTACCGTATCCTTAACCTACCGTAATTCGCAGATGGGCATCAACGACGGCGAGCTGACGGCGGAGGCGCGTCACCACCTGCGTCGCGCGCTCGGCTCCCTGCCCGCGCCCAAGAACGACTACGAGATCGGTGAGTGGGCTATCGAGACTAGAGTGTAGTCTGGATTTGGATGATCGGGGAGTGGAGTGTAGTTTGGTGCATGGCGGGAGTTTATTTTGACTTCGAGATGAGATGGGAACGTTTTCCAAACAGACCAACGATTTCTTATAGTCTTTGTGAAACGGGTACCTCGCGTTGTATTTTGATGATTCGTAGAAGATAAGTTTCAAAATATTTTTTAGTTAATTTTACTATTTGCAGTGGCGCCCGAGGACGAGGAGTACACGGAGGAGGAGACGGACAAGCCCGAGGGATGGGTGAGACTAATTAATTAGTTAAATAGTTAATTAATTAATTGTTAAATTAGTATCAAATTACATTATTTGTGCGGCCTCTAGTTAGCCCATTATGATAGGTGCATGAGCATTGGTAGCGGGTCATAAAAGATGGACCAAGTACCAATGTAAGTTCGAAAATATATTTTTAAACTAATTAATTAATTAATTAACCTAATTAACACAGATCGAGGACGCGGCGGACGTGCAGGAGGAGCGCGCGAAGGCGCGCGCCCTGAAGAGGAAGAAGGAGCTGGCCGAGCGCAGTCAGGTACGGTAGTTGACAAGATCGATCGTCAACTGACTTTCCTCCTTCAGTGTGATGGAGTACTGTGAGAGGCTTACTATCGCCAACTGAAATTCCTTTTCCAGACGATCCAGCGCTCGCTGCCGGTGCCCAAGCAGCCGAGCGAGCTGGCGCTCAAGCCGTCCAAGACCGAGACGAGCAAGGTACTTATTTCATACACTCCCGTAGTCATGCAACTGCGAAACCCATCTTTGTCTGGCCCATAGTCTTCTATTGTCATGGAGGGTATTTTCTTCTCTAACCTAGCTTCGATAAACTGAAGGAATTTTACAAATCGTACTATCATGAACCTCTGTAACGCGCTTTCCACTTGTGCAATGATGCTTTGAATTCGCAGCCGTAGTTGGGAAGCACTGTTCATTATTAAATATTAATTATTTAAGCTAATTAATGCTAATTACCGACTAATTAAGGCGGACGACGCGATCAAGGCGGCGATGGCGGTTTTGCTGGAGTGGGACACGAGCGGCAAGCACCCGTCGACCGCCGAGTACTACGCCAAGGCGGAGCTGGATGCGGCCAAGGACATGATCAAGTGGGGAATCCTTGCTCTTGCGGGCTTAAGGCGCGGCTTATGGATTTGGGGCGTGGCTAGGCGCAAAGACTCGAAGAGTACTACGCCAAGGCGGAGCTGGATGCGGCCAAGGAGATGATCAAGTGAGTGTTGAAGAGGCGAAGTAGGATATGAATTGGGAGCAGAAACTTGGCTCGAAAGTGTGAAATTTTTGACTGGGATTCTTGTATATTTTGAGCTGCATAAAATGCACTTGAACGGGGCGGGCGTGGTCGAATCGATGGGATTGCAATAGGAACAAAAAGTGGCAAAATTGTGTTGATGCCATGTTGCAATAGCGAATTTATTTTTGGACAACTCTAACTAGCAAATTTGACATTGGAGCATTGACGTGTGCCCACTTCGCGTTTCGCCTTGCGCACTTGGGCGATTCGTAATGCGTGCGTTTCATGATTGCTGGCTCATCATTGCTAAAACATGCTATGCTCCATAGGCGCCCACGACACGGATGGGGAGGGGGAGGGGGGGGGGGTTCCTCAAATTGAGGAACCCCCCCTCGACCGATAGGGGGTCATGGCCAAAAGCTGTCGGGAACAATCCGAGTGCACCCTTTCTATGAGAGCGCATCTCTCAAACCGCGGAGCGAACGTCTCCTCGAGTTGGTCCTCTTACGGAGAAGCCATATTCGAGACGCGACGGGTTGTGATTGAGGGGGTTCCTCAATTTGAGGACCCCCCCCCCCCCCCCCGACACGAACGCTGGGCACCTATGCTATGCTATCACGAAATCGCATTCCCTCATCCACTCACAAGGGGGTACTCGATTGCCTAGTGATGACGTGATCGACTCTTGCAGGGCCGAACTGGAGGCGGGTCCGCCCCTCGACGCCGCGATGTGGTCGGCCGTCGAGCAGTGCCGCGCCGAGCTCGTCCTCTCCAAGGGTGAGTGCGTGGTGTGGTGTGAGATACGTCGCCCACGCGCACCACTGTGGAAAAATGACCAGATTTGATGCAAGTGGTAAACGTCGCCCATGAACACACTGAACACTTTTATTTCCAGGCAAGTTCACGCGTCTCGGCGTGCTGCCGCGCGCTGAGCAGATCGAGGCGCTCACCTCGCAGTTCCAGGTACGGTAGTGGTGTGGCGGGTGGTGCAGCGAGTGCACCAGTCCAGGACGACCTTTACTAAACGTAGATTTGCAGCTGTACCGCGAGTGGATGAACGGTCGCGCCAAGCGCACGGCCAAGATGGAGAAGCGGCTCAAGGTGAAGCTGGGCGGCTACCAGGTAAGTAGTGTGGTGTGGTGAAGTGGTGCGGAGAGTGCGCCGTGCACGCCGACGTTTCCAAAACGTCGCCTCCTCTCTGCAGGTGATCGCCGGCAACCTCTCGACCAAGATCACCGAGGTGCGCAACGAGACCGAGCTGATGGCGGTGGAGAAGAGCACGTTCGAGTGAGTGGTGGTGTGGGATGTGGGAAACGTCGCTCAAGCACACCACTGTGAAAATATGATGAGATTTAGCAGAAATGGGAAATGTTATCCGTAGTCGTGGTGTGCGATGGTTACGGTAGTGCCACCGTAGTGGTGTGGCAGGTGGTGCGGAGGGTGAGGATTAGTTTTTTCCTACCAGGATATTACATTCATAATACTGCGAGCATCAATCCTCCGTTTGATAAGGGCTATATGAGACCACAAAATAGCAACTTGTAGTAACATTCTGCAAGTGACCACCATGATCACCTTCTGAACATTTGCTTTTGCTAAAGTTCAAGTAGCTTTTCATCCAACTGCGGTCCAAATTCCTCCTAGTCAACACTAATTAGCCTAATTGCAGCCGCCTGACTTCTACCTAGCTAAAAGTTCAGATCTCTATGGGTTTTAACGATCGATTACCTTGCATCCCTAATCTTTTCTCTAATTGCAGTCGCCTCGCGACGCACGAGTCTCAGTCGATCACGAAGCGCGTCGGCCACCTGATGGAGGAGGTGCGCGCGCAGGAGGAGAGGGAGAGGCAGCTGCAGAAGCGATTCGACGGACTCAAGGTTTGTAGCTTGTAGTTTGCTTCATGGGGGGAATACAAAAATCAGGAGGAATTGTTTTGGCTGAATTGTACGATGTAGTAAATTGCGCAATTCTCACTTTGCTTTGGAGCTTAATTTTTCTCAAAACAGCAAGGTTTCATAGTTGCTTGATAGGACGAATAGGGCCAAGTCACTTCAATGGATCCATGACCTGATCTTCGAAAACAAAATCTGATCTTTGATCTCTAACCTCCCCTCCCTGCAGGAGATCGCGTGGAAGCTGGATCAGCACGCGCGTCGCGCCTCGGCGACGATCGCCGCAGACGCCGTCGCCTACGAAAACGGCAACCACTAGAGAGGCCGTCGAGACTAGAGTCTAGTCTCGATGGGATCGATGATCTTTGATCTTTGATCGTTGTTCTTTGAGCCCTGATCCACTGTACCTCCATCACACTTGACTGATACTTGATTCCCAATCGTTGTTCCCTGTTTCCTATACAACACAACTATTAGAGTGATCTTTGATTCCTGATGTTTGATCTTTGAACCCTCGTCCATCCACCACCACACACTCTAATTATTATTGCTGTTTCATCTATCCTCTAAAGTTTCGTTGTGTTTCTTCCTCTAAATATTTGTACTCCCCCACCAGTTTCGCAGTTTGAGTTGTTTCGATATTCGAGAGAGGTTGTTTGGAAGGTTATTTGTGCAAGAAGTATTTTGTATGATAAATATTTTGTAGCGGAAATAATGTGAAGTGAATAGCAGATGAACTCGAAATCACAGAATCGCCTGCAGATGAGAAGAGGAAGGATTGAACATTTTGCCCTGATCCGCAGAAGGCTAACGATTCGTTATGCACTCCTTCTTGGTTAGATGCGCGTACGAAGCGAAGCGATGAGTCAAACTGATCCCCGGTTAAAACGAGTTTGTGTTTTGTTGTGACCTCTAAATTACCCGGAAACTGTTCGACTCCTCTAATTGAGTGATACGTTCCTTTATAAAGTTCTCGCACTTGTTCATTCGCCCACTCTTTTTTGGTTGGTTTTTGATTGGCTTTGAAATAACGAATTTGTTCTTCCAGATTGATAATGTTATTTTCACCAACATTCCGCATCATAATCAGAGCGTTTTTATTCCTCGGTTGTGCATTTCTTCTTGTTCAAGCATATTTTTTCTGCTCCGATTATATGGAATATCGCTCCGAAATTGATGTGAGATTGAATCATGAAATGGGTAAGACCGTGTTCATTTATAACGATTATTCAAAGTAATTCTCACTGTTGATATTTGTAGGGTTTGCAGGCATTTAGGAACTCTCGTTTAGGAGCCTCATGATAATAAAATTTGCAAATGTTCTGAAAATTATCCGTAACATGTGAAGACAATATTTGTTTCTGAATTCCTAAGCGTCACCATAACCTATTTGTAGCGCCCTTCCCCGCTGTTACGCTGTGCAGTATCGATTCTAGCGAGTACTCACAAGTGGGAGAAAAGGTGAGTGAAGCGTTCTCATGCAATTTACGCTTCGTTAGAGATTTTCAGAACAGTAGAACAGAACTCGCTTTTCGAACGAATATTTCTGTTCAACAATTCGTCCTCTCTTGCACGTTCAATCGGGAACCGTGTGACCTGATCAGGTGAGTTCTCTTCTTTCTCACGGTGAAATGTGGAACCTCGCACACACAAACAGTAATTGCAACTATTCGGTATAATCAAGCTCCAAATTCAGTGACTTCCTCCCCACTGGCCACTTTGATGAATGTGTGACGTACAATTTCAATCGATCTGTTGTGAAACGGACTGGGCAGCCAGGTTTACTACATCATAATTAATTAATTAATTAATTAATTAGCATAAATAGGGTCTGAATACGGACTGCGGCTGCTGCTGAACACCTCTCGCAATGGGTCATCAGAGCCTGGAGCTGTACGAGTGCATGTTCATGAACAGGTTCGACTCACATTGAGGACGCTCGACACCACCATGTGTTCTTTCGAAACTACGATTTGTTTCCGTGAACATAGTTATTCCACTGCAAAGAAATCTTCAGGGAACCAAGCCATTGCCTGCTCAATTCGGTCAGAACCTTCCGTCGGGAATGAGCTCTTCTCTGAGTTTCCGCCGGGTACTGTACTGATCTTACATTGAATATCGACTTGGTTTCCAGAAAGTGAATCGTCGAATCGGCAAACCTTACGGGCTCTGCAATAATCGCGAGCTGCTGGATGGATACGACTATTCGCGAGAGGTGAACTAGCAAAGATTTGCCTCTGCCTCTCTTTAGATTCCTTCCACAGTACTGTGCAACGGCTAAATAAATGGCTAAACTTTTGAGACGCCGGAAACCGCTCGCAGAGCCGGGAAATGGGTGCAAAATGTGGATTTATCACCTCCAGGGCTGTTTCTCCGACTGCTTGCAAGTGCTGCTGCAAAGGGCGTGCGGCTGTATGCATCCCGGTTACGCGCCCGTCAACTACAACTATGAGGACAATCGAACGTGCAGCACAGATGAGGAGTGTAAGAGACTCAAGTCCAGGCATTTTCGTACTTTTAGATTTGAACAAAGGAGTTTTTGATTTATGTTCTCGCAACAACTGAATATCGAAACGGGATAATTGACACATGTGGAGTTCAGTACCTTTTCACCACACTCTAATCCAGTGTTAGACATCTTATTCGAATAATGAATGAAACACAACCACTATTCTCCAAAAGGAGAGGATATTTCCAGGGGCCTGTGTGAAGCTCGAGGGCCGCTACGCTTTCGATCTTAGTTATAATCACGTTGACGGTTTCTATTATGATTGTGAGTGCTTCCCAGCGTGTCATGAAGTCGTCTACGAGGTGAGATTCAACTCCAGGTGCACGTCAACGATGACGATACATGATCGCCCTCCCACCCAGAGTGATGCTCAAAAGTGGGATCGGAAAGTATGGAAATTGAGGGGATTTTAATGGAGGGAAGTAGATTGTAAGAGGGGGAGTGAGAGATTCTGAACAAGATCAAGGACCGATTGTTTAGACAACTTCCACCTCCAATGCTCTTCCTTCTACAATCTCTATCTGTACTGACAATGAGGGATCAGAGTCAGGGAAAAAGAAGGAATGCACTGAGCATAAGAGGTGGATTGCACAAGAAGCAATAGCTAATCAGACTCTTTCCAGCTCCGAGGCAACGCTAATAGAGGTCTTCTCGGAGCAGAGTCACTACGAGGTTCTCCAAGAGCGAGTGGCTTACCCGGTCAGTTCACGTCTTGCTTAGAGTTTCGAAAGTAAACGAGTACTCGTCAAAAAGTGCGCACGAGTATGTGTAATCGCTCGTTTTAAAGATTTTTAGTTACATCATCAAACGCCAATGATTGCCAAATACGTACTGTTGAGTACAATCATCACTCCCCTTCCAGCTGTCCCGCCTCCTCACCGACCTCGGCCGCAACGCCGTGCTGATCGTGCTGACAGTGCTTGTGGCAGTGATGATGCCAGTCAAGAGAAAGGAGGAAAGACTGGGAAACAGAGAAGAGAGGATAGCTTTGAGCGAGCCTTGTAATTGACTGCGGGATATATGCATGCGATTGAATGATTCATCAAAGTGAATTTATTTTCGTTGGAGAGAACAATAATGACTTTCTACATTTACAATACCGACTGATTCACCAGATTCAGATACTGCTCGTTGCTCATGATCCTTGACCTCTTTTTGACCAGTATCATTGGAGCCAAGACTGTAATGAAGTCATGAAGTTTTCGCGGACCCAGCATCAGAACGTAGAGCACAGGCGGAAAAGGCCGGCCTGAATGAATGAGTGAATGAATGGATGAATGAGGGATCAATGACGATCAACTAACGACGGTCCTCAGTTTCTACACGACTATTCACAACATTTCTGGTAAATATGCAACGTAGCGGAAATGAATCGATCACTACGCTTGTTCACACCTGAACGGCGCAAATTAAACGATTTCTTTCCTTACGTTCTCTTGCTTTGAACAACTTATATGAAATGAGAGACCGAAATAAAATGGATTCACCCCTTGATAAGTTTCACAGAATGTCACGTGAAATCTTCCTTTATCAAGCTAAGAAATGATTTATGAGAATAAGAAAGAGATACCTGCAAAACCGTCATGTTCCATGCAGCATCCGTTTCGATTCGATTTTCTCACAGGGAAATAAGTCTACGATTTTAGACTTATCTGTAGACTTTCAAAGTCGCCGCTGCGCCTTCTCTATTTCAAAGTCTAATGTATTGATCTCAAAGTCTAATTTTTAAACTTCCGAAGTTGAAATGAACGAACCCCAGGATCTACAGTAACCAGTGCAAACGAGCGTGCGGTAGAGCAGATCTTTCTTCCCTCTT
>LS508310.1:176282-195312 GCA_900490845.1 Pristionchus japonicus | reverse complement strand
CTGCTTTATTGTTCTGGCGCTACTCAAACCGGAAAGACTACGCTGCTGCGAAAAATATTGGAAAATGAAGTCTGCATGTTTGATAAGCCTATTGATCGAATCATTTGGTGCTATGGAATAGATACTGGAGACTTTCCAAAGAATGACAAGATTGAACTGCATGAAGGCCCGCCCGACATGCAAATGTTGGAAGGAAAGGGCCATAAGCTGCTGATTTTGGATGACCTCATGTCCTATTACGTCAAGAACAAGACGGAACTAAACAACCTATTCACTCGAGTGGCGCATCATTGTAATTGTTCTATAATCAATATTGTACAGTCCTTGTTTGCTCAAGAAAGAACCGCTAGGGCTAACAGTACCTACATTTGTCTGACCAAGTCTACCGGAGATACTCTGCAGATTCAAAACTTTGCACGACAAATATTTCCTGGTAAATACAACTATTTCTGGGAGGCATACGAAGATGCGGTCAAATCGCAGCCCTATGGATATTTGATGGTCGACCTACATCCAACAACGAAAGACAATCGCCGGCTATGCACAAATATTTTCGATGATTCGCTTGTTTATTATGTTGAGAGAAAGAAACCATAAAGTTTATGATTCCTGCTTGTCTATACATATTTGTTGGGAATTACGATAGGGAATTACGGTAGGACAAAATTTGAAATAGAATTAAGGCGGGAAAGACTGATTAATGTCCTAAGATGTCAAGCTTGGTCTATGACTAAGCGGGCTGGTTGATTGATGACTAAGCGGCTTGACCTTTGGTCGATGGCTAGGCAGGTTGATCGATGACTAAGCGAGGGAAAGAAAATGACCTTGAAAATTGCGAGGGTCAAAAAGAAGAAGGGAAAAAAGAAAAGGGGCCGAAAAAAATTAAATGCGACTCATCCGGTACAACTGTACTCTTGCAGCTTGGTAAGAAAATGGCGAGGGTCGAAAAAGAATGAGGTCGAAAAAAAAAATTGTGATTTATCTGCGACAAATGTCGCAACCAAAGTATAGTAATACTACTGATTCCATTTCAGAGATTGTACGAAATGATCGAAATGAATCGATTGAATAGTTCGATTGAGATCAATTCGGAAGATCAAGAGATAACTGAAGAGCCATTGTCTACTGTCGAGATAGAACGGAGGTATTATATCTAGGATGCCCTACCCATAAATCTTTATTGATTATCAATGAAGAATATCTCTGGGGGGATAATAAAGAGGGTCTCTCCTTCGTAGATGTTCTGCCCCCGTGGGAATGTCTCATGCAGCCTCCTCTCCCACTGTGAATGAGACAGGCAGATTCGGACAAGTCTCAGTCACTGCAGATGTACACACTCTCAGAGGAACATCGGTACGCCCAGTCACGAGACCTATGTCTAGTCTCTACTCATTCATTACAATACTCATGTTTTGTTACTCAAATCTCTTAAATATTGGTCTTTCAGGCGTCTCTGAGCACAGAAAGACCAGAAGGATCGAATGCGTAAGTTACTCTTCGTCTCTTTTAACTCTGAGAGTTTCTTCCATGAAGATTCTTTACATGAGATATCTTCCTCACATAATACTTCAGTTTCCCCTCTCTCGTTCCTCCTCGTTCATACGGCCAAACATTGGAAAGAAAGCTATCTGAACCAATTCTTTCCAATGTTGGAAGAGGAGGAGAAGAGGAGAGGGATCTTCTTGTCACTCACTCGCTATGTGCTGATTTGGATAAAGGATCAACTCACTCCCTCAGGGAACGAAAGGTACTGTGTACAGATTATTGATTTAATGTAATCTTCATGTCATTTCTTGTAGGATTCGGAATGGTCTCGTAAGAGTGAAAAGAAGACAGAAGAAGAGAAAGAAGTGGAAAAGATGGATATTTCATCGATGACAATGGAAGAACTTTATCATAAAATAAGTGCAGAAAAGGCGAAAGAGAGGAAGAAAAGAATGGAACGAACTGAAAGCGAAGATGAAACTGAATGTAAGATTTAGGTATTGAGGACTTGTTAGAGGAATCAAATGGATTGCAGTAGATCAAGAGGTTGAGAGGACGATTCGACTAGCTGAGATGAAGAAGGCCAAATATGCTAAGGTACTTTCTTAGTTGGTCTCTTCTTCATTCAACTAAGGCACTCATGAAATGATAATTGGGCCTCGATTCTCTTCTTCATCCATTTCGTTGCAGGTATTGGCAGGCACGAGTCGATTACAAGATGTAGTGGATAGGAAGGAAGACGAGAAGGAGAAGGGAAGAAGTGACGACGATGATCAACCATGCTGTTCGAAGAGTATCAATGAAGAGAGACGACCTTCCACCACTAAATCACTCGGTCAGAATGATCTTCATCATCGCAGTGCATTGAAGTTATCTATTGTGTATTCAGATCTGAAGGAGGAGCTCTCGAAGGGAGATCTCACTCGATTCTTAGAAGAATTAGTACAGAAACATCCAGAAGCACTCGATGCGATGGAAAGTGTGAGAATGAGGAGAATTATGGGAGAGAAGAAGAAAGCTGAGAGTGAAGATGATGGTTAGTTATTACTATGAAGGATGAAGGAATCAATCTATTAACAGATGTGATAACTGAGGCAGAAGAGGATATCGAGAAGGGAAAGGGAATTGTCCATGTCGCGAGTAACTATGATGATACTTCACAGGTATACCTTTTTCTCGCAGATCATTATATTAAATCGTTTACAGGGAGCAATGCATTCATTCCAAGATGAGAAGGGTACTTGGTGGTCGTATACTTTCGATGAAAGAGGTACCATTCCTTCCTCTAGATTTGAGAAGACCAAAAAATGTTTTATTGCAGGAGTGGGAACAGCTCGAGCTCTGGGTAAATCACATCAGATAAAGGCAATGTTGGATGAGAAGGAAGATAGAGTAGAGGAAGTGAAGAAGGGACTTCATTTTGAGTATACTCCTGGAGAAGATACGGGAGAATTCTCAGCTAGAGTAGTACATGGACCATGCAGACATGTTCATGGAAGGGGATATTATCGAGAGATGGGAAGTAGTGAGACGACTCTGTCTGCAAATGCATTGAGGAGTGCATTACAATCCATTCCTGAAGGAGGAAGTAGTGATGATGAAGAGGTGAGGAGAGAAGAGAGAGAGAGAGGGAGGGAGAGAGAGGGGAGGAGGAGAGGAGGTCATTGCAGACAGCATCAGAGAGATACGAACGAATGGTGAACGATCCGTCCCTGTGGATGGGGGGATGTCCTCCCACTCCCCCTGAATGGCCTGGATCACTCATCACTCATATCGATCCTGTTACTCATCGAATCACTTTCGATCCCGGAAGACTAATGCCTCCTTCGAATAGAGGGGGTGGAAGACATCGAAATGCGTGAGTTCAATACATTCGAGAGCAGATTATGCATTCATTCTCTCATCAGATGGCCAAATACTCCTTCAAATGTCCTCTACGTTCCTCCTCATGAACAGAGAAGGTGAGTTGACTGTTGGGCAGATCTCTCCTTAGCCACTCTGATCTCAGAAGTCGACCGAATCGTCCAGCCCTCAATCTAACTCGTCAATCGTATGTTCCCTCTCGATTGGTTGCTGCCATTCGTGCAACGGAGGAGATTCGACTGAGGAATGTAGTGGAGGCTCACGAGAGGAGAGAAGGTATCTCTCCCCCCCTCCCCCCCCTCCCCTCTCTCTCTCTCCTCCTCCTTCAGGTCGTCGTCGCCGTCGAGAGAGCGAGGAGGCGACGTATCGTGCATTGAGTGCAGATGACGCGCGATCAATGGATAGAACCGTGAGAATGCAGATGGCAATGGATAGAGTGAATGCAGAGATGAGAGCAGGAGTATTGGAGAGAAGCACTTTCATTCCCAGAAAGGTAAGGAGAAGAAGGGGAGGAAGAAGAGTTAAGAGATCGATTCAGATGTCAACTACGAAGAAGAAGTACTACTATCATCTCAATCTAATTCCATTCGTTAAGAATTCCTTCAAGATCAAGGTACTCTCTCTCTCTCCCCCCCCCCTCCTCTCTCCCTTCATTCATCCCCTTTTAGATGGATCGTCTATCTCTCGCAGCTCTCTTCGACCGTAATCGATCAATGTTCTCAGTCCTCTTCGATATCTTCATTGCTTGTCTCATTTCAATTGTCTGTGCAAGTGTTCTCTCTACCAGTGAGTACTCCCTTCCTCCCCCCCTCCCCTCTCCTCCTCCTCTCATCCATTTCCCCTCTCTTCTCTCCAGATATCTACCACGACGTCTCAATGGTTGGATTCGCTTTCGTCACTGCGAGTGCTCACGTGAGTATACTGTAGAGATCGAACGATAACTGAATACCGTATCTCTCTTTCAGTATTCTCTAATGAAGAGTGTGCAACCAGATGCAGCCTCTCCCACTCATGGATTCAATTGGCAGGTCTGAGATTGAGTCACTTATCCGCTTGATCTTCATCTCAATCCTCTACAGGTTTCCTACTCTCGTCCCTTCTACTTCCTTATTCTATCTTCTCTTCTTCTCTACGTCGATAGTTGTATTCCCGACAAGGATTCAATCGATCCATGGAATTGGAATCTCTATCGGTCCTTCCCTCCTTCCCTTCCCTCTCATCCTTCTCTTCTTCAGTCTCTCCTCTACTTCATGGCCTTCTATTCTTCTGTCAATTCGTGATCTTCTCTCTCTTCTCGTTCTTCTCATGCCAATAATCTGTACTCTCGGATGGTTACCACAAGTGAGATGGAGAAGGGAGGAGAGTGGTTGAGTGGGAGTGAATGCAGGTCTCGACTCTCCTCCATCACATTCTAGAGCAAGTCGAGATGATTCTTCTGGGAGGAACTGCTTCTTTCGGTTTGTACTTCTAGGTCCCATGAAGTCCATCTTTATCATCTTCTTCAGGTCCACTCAATGCATTCGTTCAACTCTCTCGTACAGTAGTTTGTCTCTCCATCTTAGTTGGAGTCTCCCTTCTAGCTCATTACTTGGACCATTCGACGTTCTATGCCATCCCAATGGCTCTCCTTGTACAGATATCATTCCTCCATAGCAGGTATGAATAGGTCAAGGGAAGGATAAGGATTCATCGATTTCAGAATGTCCTCTAATCCCCATCTGTGGTCTGTTCTCATCTCTTCCTTCGGCCCTTCTCGGATTCGATCAGAAGGAAGATCGAATGGAAGAAGAGATGAAGGGAGAATTCCATTGAGAGATGACAAGGGAGAAGCGAATAAAGAAGGAGGAGATGAAGAAGAGAAAGAAGAAGAAGGAGATGGAAGTGATAGGAGAAAAGATGGAAAGAAGAGAACTGAAGGTTTCAATACAAATTGAATAGAATGGAATGAATTGGTCTCTTTCAGTGATGAGTTTGGTAGAAGCAGAGGAGGATGAACCATTCCTCGGTTCTCTTCCCAATCCAATCAAAAGAGCTGCTATCGATCGAGTCAAGTGAGTACTCCTCTACAAGGGAATGAATCAATCGATAATCTCAGACGAGATATTGTCTTCTCTTTCCTTCTTCTCATCGTCTCCTTCGCTCTCCATTGCACTACAGTACTCACTGCTGCTCAACCCTATGTTACGGTATGTGATCGACGAGTACCGTATCGAGTGAATATCGATCGATCGTAGATGGTTGCTATGGGATGTTCATTCGTCATTGGAATCTTCAATCACTACCTCTACATTCATCTGAGGAAGCACACTCCATGGAAATTGGTATGGTATACAGTCACCAGTACCCACTCCTCTTCTCCTCTCTTCTCAGATAGCTCGTCCATTCCTTCGTCCACATGAATATGGAATGTTCGAAGCTGATCAACCTGCTCAATTGATGTATTTCGAGAAGATCCATATGTGGATGCTTATCGTTGAGAAGAATATCGTGAGTCTCCCTCCATCTCTCTCCATCTAATCTCTCCCCCATTCCAGTTCTATCCTCTAACAGTAATCTCTTGTCTGAGTGCTTCATCTCGTTCTCTCTTCTTCTTCTCTCCTATTCTCATTCCCATAATTGGATTCAGACTTCTTCGATCTGCAATGGCCGTCCCTCATCAGATATATGTCAGTCCGTTCACTCACTCTTCAACACAACTCCGGCATTCAGATTCCCCTCGGTCTCTCCTTTATAATTGCCTTCGTCGATGTTCACTCATATTCAAGTCTTCCATTGCCTAAAGAAGTGAGTGATTCAGCAGAAATGACGTATTGATGATGTAACAGCTTATGGAATCAATTATTGTAACTCTTTGAGTGCACATGGCTCGATCTCCTTCCGTACATCTGGTATCTCTTAGCAGTAATCTATCCGAAATGGGAGGAACTCAGCCTCAAACTGCATTTCGTCATGGTCTGTCCCCCTCTCTGATCTCTCTGATCTCTCTTCTCTTCAGGCATACATGGCTCCATGGCAGATAACATGGGGATCGGCCTTCCATGCCTTCGCTCAGCCATTCTCTGTCCCCCATACCATGGTTATCACTGTGCAGACTATTGTCTCTTCCATTCTCTCCGCTCCTCTTAATCCATTCCTCGGATCTTCATTCATCACTACTTCTTATGTTAGACCAGTCAAATTCTGGGAGAAGGATTACAATACGGAGAGAAGTGATGCGAGTAATACGAGATTGGCTGCACAATTGGAGAAGGGTGAGGAGAGAGAGGGGATAGGAGATAGAAGGGAGTGAGATGGAGTGATTGCAGGTCCAATGCTGGATGATTCCAATCTGAATGCAGTCTTCTACGAACATCTTACTCGATCACTTCAGACTGTGATAGCAGGAGATATTCTAATGGGGAGATGGGGAGCTAGTGTAGAATCTGGAGATTGCTTCATTCTGGCAAGGTGAGGTGATAGAGGAAGAGGGAGATGGAGATGGAATCGATTGCAGTTTCTATCTCAATTGTCTCGTGCACATTGTGGAAGTTGGCAATGGATACGTGACATTCCAATTGAGAGGACTGGAGTTCAGAGGAACTTATTGTCATCAGAGAGAGGTGAGAGAGAGAAGGGAGGAGGGAGAAGAGATATCTTCCATCAGGTGGAAGCGATCTCGGAGGATGTGAGTGAGGGAGCTGGATGCTGCTGTTGCTCCCCTGGAAGTTTACCCGGATTCCTCTCCCTCAATACTGCATGGGGATTGAGATGGACTGCATGGGAGGTATGAGAGAAGAAGGAAGAGAAGAGAGAGAAGAGAGAGAAGGGAGAGATTGCAGGTTACTACTCACAAGTACATCGTTGATGGATACTCAATCACTGATAACTCGGCCATCAGTCTCCTCCAGGTGATCTTTGATCTCTCTCTCTCCCTTCAATTGATTGAATTGAGGTTCACGAGCTTCGTCGCCTTCTCGTGACTCTCTACTCGAAGTGTATCATCTACTACACAATCTCATCGAAGAATCTATCGAAATGGATGGAGAACGAACAGATTGTAAGAGAAGAGGAGAAGAAGAGGAGGAAGGGAGTGATTACAGATGGCAATGATCGATGGAATCGATAAAGTGCCCCGATACGTCGATGTTGATCATATCTTCAGTACTGCCAACGATGAAGATTACGATACTGACCAAGGAGTGAGTAATGGATGGATCCTCCCTTCACTCTCTCTTCCTCTTCTCAGGGAATCTCTCGTCAATCATTCCTTCGTCTCTATTCTCCATGGATCGATCATTGCATGAAGAGACTGACTAAATTCAATCAGATGGACGATGCATCGTGGGTTCTCTCCATTCGCTTCAATCGTCAATTCATCTCTATCCAGTACCATTCAACGTCTGACCACTCTCCTCTATTCCCTTTCTCTCCTTGGTAGAAGGGCACTCGGACAAGCTTCGTTCAATCGACACTCCAGTGCTGCCGAGAGTTTCCTCTATGGATTGCACTCTCTATTCAAGGGAGATTTCCGGTTCGAGATCAGTCTTCTCTCTCTCTACACTTCCTTCCCTTCCAGTATCTCTTCTTCTCGTGATGATTGGGTCTTCGCTGACTTCGATATGCTTCAGTCTGTGATTGCTCCCTCTGTTAGAATGGCACTCAAACTGCATCAGGTATCAATTGATCTTTGATCTCTCGAATATTCCTTCCATTCAGGATCATTTCACAGTCTCCGATGATCTGGATGATGCTCGATCTCTATTCTATCTCATAAGAAGACATCAAGAGTCACTCTTCATCTCCCATGAGGTTCGTTTCCAATTTTCTTGAGAAGAATAAAATCAATAATAATATAAAACTGAATAAAAAATCTGTGCAGCACGATCCAGCATGGAGATCGGCCATAATGGCGAATGTTCCTTCTCTTCTCGCTCTTCGTCACATGTATGATGATGGACAGGATGATTACAAGATTATCATGCTGAATAAGATGAACCTCAATATGAGGTACCCCCTCCCTTCCCCTCTCTCTCCTCTCATCTCTTCCTCATTCAGAGTGATCAAACTGAATCGTGAGTGTGTGCGAGCCTTCTGGTCTGGTCAACAACAGGAATTAGTCTTCCTAAGGAATAGAAATCCAGAGAGAGGATCCATTCAGAATGCAAGACAAGTACTTAGGAATATGATCAATAGGTTTCATTCATCCCATCGATAATTTGAATATCTCTTCTCCATTCAGTTCTGCTGATCAACCAGTAGGATATCCCATCTACGTCTCTCCCCTCACAACTTCCTTCCTTGAGACTCATCCACAATACGAGACCATCGTTGGAGAACCACTCACTCTGCAGGTTAGAAGAGAGATTGGAGGAGGGGATCGATCAATGGCGTAATGTTTAAGAGAGTCTCTTCCTCCCTCCGTTCATTCTTCTCGGGAATCCGTGACCATTTCGGAATGAATGGGAGTAATTCATTGAGTGCCACCTCTGCTGCTCTCTCCCATAGATTGAAGGTGAGAAAGAGGAAGATGGAGAAAGGAGGAGGGGAGGAGGGGAAGAGAAGGAGAAGGAAGGGAGTGAATTGAAGGGAGAAGCAGCAGCTCAAGGTGCTCCTCATCCAAAGGAAACTGCAGAGGAGAATCCAGTTCAAGTGAGGAGAGAAGGAGGGGAAGAGAGAAGGGAAAGAGACTGATTACAGATGGAACAGTCAGTGGTACAGTTGACAGGAGAAGGAGCAAGAGTGAGTATTATGAAGAGTGCAGTGATTCCCCCATTGGAGAAAGAGAAGGAAAGGGAAGAAAGAGGAGAAAGAGGAGATTCGCAAGCTGATCCTACTCTTATTCTGGAGATTGTCAATGATGATGAGGTGAGAGAAGGAGAGAGAGAGGGGAGAAGAAGGAGATCCTTCAAGGTTCTACGTACTCTCCACGAACCGATGAGGAGCACTGGAGAGACCCTCGTTGTATGGCCTCATGATAAATGGAGACAAGCTACTCAGAAGGCTAAGATTCAAGAGGTAAGAGGAAGGATGGAGTAATGATGATGCAATCTCTTTCCATCTCAGATGGATTCATTCGTTGGTCAGAAGGGAATGGTCGTATTCTCATGGTATCCCAATCATGCAAATCGATCATCGAGAAGTCACTGTGGAGAAACTATCCATTTGGTGAGGAGAATCAACGCATTTCGAAACGCTGAATGAATGAATGGAGATCCATCATTATTCTAGCATGAAAAATGCGAAACAACGGGCAGAAAAGGTGATATTTGTGTGTGAATGAGTGTATTCAGTTGATGATGATGGGCAGCGCTTATTTCGTGCCTGTGAAGGAGAAAGGAACGAAAGTTGTCAAGGATAGTCCCGAGATGAGGTAAGAGAAGAGATGGTAGATTGAGAGGAAAAGGGAATTGCAGAATGAATCTCCTTCGTGATTTCTTCGAAGAACAATCGATTGAATCGAGGAAGAAAGGATTGAGAGCCGAAGAAGAGAAAGAGAGAAGAGAGAAAGAGAAGAAGGATGATGAAGAGATGGAAGAAAAGGAAAAGGAGGAAGAGAAGGAAGAGAAGACAACTCCTACAAAGGGTCATAAGAGGAGTCAATCAAGTGTTCACTCGAAGAAAGATGATGATCTTCTCCCATCTTCTTCATCTGAACCATAAATCTTTGAAACGATTCCACATATAAGTGTATGCCATATTATCAGTCATAAGTTATCTGTATGAAATAATGTAATTTCCATCTAATCTATTCATGCCGTGTCTCCATAATAATCAGAATAGAGTACGGCGCTGATCAGTCTAAGTAATGATCTCATTCCAATCACTCCATTCCATCCCAGTCAAATTCTTCATCAATTGCTGTCTACTAACTTTAAGTCCTTCTTAATCAACGGGACTTCGATTGTACATTGTATATTCATTCTAGTTACTACTTGTTTCCACAGATTTCAAATATCAAAAGTATCAGATCTTGCGTTAGATTTCAAGAGACTGTCCATTTCAATCGATTCCATGTGCCAGAGATAAACTAAAATTGATTCAAACTTGAATAATATAATTCCTTTATATTCGTCATTCACCACCCATGAGTAGCGATTAATAAATACATCATAACTGGGTGAAGAGTACACGTAACAATGGAAGGGGAATAGATCACTTATTAGACTAGAGAGGGAATCAATCAATTAATCCCTTCCTATTTCTTTCCTCTGGGTGAATCATACTTGAGTCCAGATGCTTGAGATGAAGCCTGATCTGCTTCGAATGTGACTAGAAGAGCTCCATTCGATGCAGGCTGAACATCCCTTCATTACTCCCTCCTCTTCCCTCTCTTCACATACCTTGCAAGCCAATCCGATCGGCTTCCCATCGGGTTTGTTCCAGATTGTGTATGTGTTCGGAGTCAACCAGATAGTATCGAATCCCTAAGAGAGATCAAAGATCAATCAGTCCTTCTCTCCATCCTCACATTGTATCGATAGATGCATCCCTCAGTGATGATCTTAGCCTGTTCTCCATCCAAATGACACGACTGCTCCACCTTCGACGTTGAGTCCTGCACGTACCTGCAAGGAGTACGGTAGGGATACGGTATGAGAGAGAAGGAGTACTGTAGAATGGTTGAATACCCACCATCTGCATCCAATCACTCTCTCAACCTTCGTTCCATCGTTGTCCACACTCACACACGCAACCGGCTTATGACCGTACGTATCACGACGGACCTTCAATCAATCGGTAGATGATACCGTATCCTCGATCAATGGATCTTACATGGCACTGGTATACGGTCTTGTCCTTCTGATATCGATCTCCATCGTAGAGTCTCTTGTTCCTGTACTGACATCCCACACACTTCTTCTGGCATCTACCTCCCTTCTGGTCACAGTAGAACACGAAATCACCATCCTGAAGCGAATTCATGAGTACCGTAATCCACTGTGGATCGATAAGTATAGTATAGTCTATCGTACCGGCCACTGTTCTCCGATGGCGAATCTCTGTCCCTGATGGAGACATCCGACTGAACACATCTGGACTGCACCCGATGACTTCCTTTGGCATTCGTATCTGGAAGAGAAGATGGGTAGGGGAACTAGTGATTACTGCAAGAAAGAGCATGGGGCTCGTGATTCGACATACGTGTATTCTCCCTGATCGTATCTCTCTCCAATCTTGACCTTCCCTCTCTTATCATGATGGATGCATCCCTCTATTGAAGCACGAAGATAACTTCCATCTGACTTGCACTCGTAGTAGTATGTGTTCTGAAGAGAAGAACGGATCAATACTCGACTACCGTAGTCTCTCCTACCGTATCATCATTCCATGTCTCTCCTAGACGATATCTTCGACCCGAGGGGCCAACACATGCAGTCTGCTTGAACTTGAGGAATCTGGAAGGGGGATGGATGAAGGGGTGGGGGAAGGGGGGGGGAGGGGGGGAAGTGACCTACCCCTGAGATGAGAGATCACAAGTGACTTCATAATCATCTTGGATGAAGTTCTCTCCAATGGAAAGTCTCTGCAGTCTCTCAGTGAAACATCCTTTAGGAAGGAGTTCTCCCCCTCGACATTCGTACCAATATCGACCTGAGAAGAGAAGAAATGAAGGACGAAGGAGGATTAACAGATGGATAAGGAGGAGAGAGAGGAAACCACTAGAATCTACTCAGAGGGAAGAGACAAGGTCGAATCGAGGGAAGGAGAAGGAGAAAGTTCTCAATTCGAAAGAGAGGGAAGAGTACGGTGGAGTGGAACGGAAGTAGAGAGAGAGAACGGCATGATAGGGTCGAATGATTGGAGTGATTCCATCCCTCCCCTCATTCTTCATCCTCATTCATCCTGGATCCTCCCATCATCCCTACTCCTCATACCTACAGTAATCCATTGCGAGTACAGTACCTCTATCGATTCGTTCTCCTTGATTCCACCATCTAGCAGGTCCTCCATTGCCAGATGACCAGCATCGATTAGATTGTGCAGTAACAATAAGTGGTAGAAGGAGGAGAAGGTAGATCATAGATGGAGGAGGGACGACTGTCAACTCTCCTTCCCCTTCTACTTCATTTATACTCAGTTGTCGAGAGGGGCGGGAAGAAGTTAGAGATACGGTCACTCTGTACAATGAGGAAGAGAGACAGTAGACAGTTAGAGATACAGACTCAAATGGGGGCTTACTCTTTGGATTTCCATCTCTTCCCGAACAACTATTTACTATTTGGAACCATCTGGTTATTCTATTGACACTATCCCGTTCAACTTGTTCGTATTCGTGTTCCATTCCATCATCATTCTATTCTTGGATGAGTCTACAGTGTTCATCATACCAGTCTGCACACTCTCAATACTTCTCTCAAAACATTTCTCTCATCTTTGTGTTTACTCGAACCAGTGCATTTCACAAGTTCCTTTCTCCTTTCCATTTCCAAATCCATTAGACCTTATCTCAATGAACCTTCCTCTTAACTCACCCATCGTAGTCCATCCTAATCATTCGAACCTCTTTCTGCTCTACTAAAGGTGCAACTTCCCCTCTTTTTGCATACAAAACTGTGGTGAATCGGATCCCATAACTGTTCCCTGTGCAGATAAACTTCATCATTATATCAGTTGATTGGCTTCATCGATCGATTAGAGAATCACTCGATGCATCCATTCATTAATAACCGAGATGGAGATTAAGCTGGCTGTTTACATTTTAAAAGGTTTGATGGTCACTCTATCCTACTACAATTTATGCAATACTCTTTCGTGTCTACAGTCCCTCTAGAGGGTATCTGAAGGGGGAGAAGGGGAGGGGGATTGATTAGAGAGGGTCACTGGATGGGTCAATGGATAGTCAGTGGTTCTTCTCCTTCCTCTCTATGCGAATCCGACCTTCTCGGGAGCAGGTTTCGTCTTCATTCCAGTCAGAAGAGACTTGATCTCTCCAATCGCCTTCGCTGGATTCAGATGCTGCAAAGAGAATCCATTATCCAGTGTTCATTCATAAAAAAAGACCAATCGAATGTTCACTCCTTTTCACATGTTCCGGCCGCCGTTCCATTAATTTCAAAGATCACAAAAACAAGGTTGGGGATCTTAGATACTCGTATTACACAGGAAATCAATCTATTAACAAGAGCCGATCATAAATCAGGATGTATTATGTTCCCATTTAGGTCACTCCATTAGACAATAGACCAAGAGACAAAAACATCACTGTCTACACTTAATTCTTCACTTCCTCTCTTCCTTCTTTTACTATCACTTTCAGTTTAGTTCGAATTGCAAAACTAGTTGGTTCCATTAAGTTGCCCTTTCAACTACTTCCTTGATCTACCTCTCATCTCTCTCATCTCCTAATCCCTCCTTCTTAATTCTCTCAGAATGGTCACTTCCGTTGTGTAACTCCTCACAAAAAGAGGGACGTTTCTCTTCGCTTCGCTTTCTCTTCTCAATAATTCATTCGCTCAGACGATCCATATCAGTACTTTTCTCTACTTCTTCTCCTTCTCTGCTAACCACTCACACCCATTAAAGCCGACATCAGCCGAAAAATGGGCTGGTCGAGAGTTGGAAGGGAGAGGAAAAGGGAAGGCGATCCCCTAACATGCTACTCACTTATCACTGATCATTAAGGGATTGATGGAAAGAGGGGAGGAAAGGGAGGAGGAGAGGTGCCGATAGAGGGAAGAGTTACAATCTGGAGTGATAAGTAATATCAAGTGTGACAGCATCCTCGTTCTCATCACGGGAGGATGCCGTGTAAATACTAATCAGTATTATGTTATTGCCACAATCATAATGAGTGATACAACTAGTTAGCCATTTCTCTCTTCTTCTCTTTCTCTCTTCCGCCCACGATCTCACACTCTCTACTACTTTCTCTTTGCTTTTTTTCATCAACAAAGCTAATTAACACTGCACCAGTTCAAATAACAGATGCGAAAACTAATCGAAATAATAAGGTAACAGCAGAAAAATCATCGAGAATTCTAACAAGTCTCTCATTTTCACTGGACATAGAGAGACGATGTTTTTGCAGCGTCAGAACTCAATTGGAATAGACACAACATCATAAAAGGACTTAATGGTTTTCCCGGAGATAGATAAGAGGATTAGTGCAAGTTGCGGATGTGTTGTTCTTCTCGCCTTTGATCCTTCTCAGTTTACGGGATCGTTGATCAGAGTGACTCTCTTCTCTTACCTTGGGACAAGTTTTGGTGCAATTGAGGATGGTGTGACACTTGAAGGCAGAATATGCATCGTGCATACGATGGAGTCTCTCGGGGGCATAGTCGTCACGAGAATCAATGATCCATCTGGATGAGAGAAGGGTTTCAGGAATAGATGCTCTCACTTAAGGTAATTAAAATGAAGTATTGCATTGCTTTAATCAAAATGTAATTTGCGAATACTGCTAATTGTAAATAAAAAGAGGATGAGACTGGAAATTGAGAGGAGTGAGTAAGAGTTCGATGTACAGTAAACAGCCACCCAACTATTATAACTATTAACGGCGGAAAAGAGAACCCAATATTCACATACACTTTCGCAGAGTTGTTGTTCAAAACTTTGCCTATTTATATCAAATGAAAAAAATTTTAGCTGTGAAATTAAAATTGGAGCATGTCTATAAACTTATAAAAAAAAGAGGATGTGATACCTGTAAGACTGCATGAGGACAGCAGGGCCGAGATACTTGTCTGCATTCCACCAGTAGGAGGGACACGAAGTAGAACAGCACGCACACAGAATACACTCGTACAGCCCATCCTGAATCACATACATACGCAATACTCTATGGGGAGTTCAGAACATGATCACATCGCATCGAAATAATTAGCGTAACAGCAGCGTAACAGCGAAATAATTAGCTTTCACTATCTGAGAGAATAAAATGAATATAATTGGTACTGACGAGACTTTCTCTCTCCTTGATGCTCTGGTGCATCTGCTTCTCTCCCAGCTTGATCTGCAAAGGACAACGTCGGCAAAGAAATATGGGTCTATTGTATGAAATACAATGAAAATCTATATTTTGAACAATGTTAACTTCTTCCAGAAAATTTCAGAAAAGAAAATATTTCAGAATTCACAGTTTTGTTTATGGCTGTTTTATCACTAAAAGATCAGCCGACCTCAGTCTTCTTCTGGATCCAAGGCTGAATAGAGGCGTACTGAGCGTAGAAGAGATTCATGTCAGGAACGAGATCCTTAACATAATTATATCACAATTACAAGATGGAAATGGACGTGTTCAAAATATCAACTAAGGCGTAATCTCTTAAACAAACCTTGACGACGAACATGTGAGGGAGCGGGTAGATCTTAGTGCTCTTGCTCGTATCCTCATCGATGTTGCAGATGCAGGCAAGCGTGTTAGAACCAGCCACATTCATCGCACACGATCCACAGATACCTACAATGGATATTGTGAATGAGGAACTGTGAATTGTTTAAGTAAAACAAATAACCTTCGCGACAGGATCTTCTGAAAGTGAGTGTGGGGTCCATCTCATTCTTAATCTTGATCAGTGCATCCAATACCATCTTTCCGCAGTTGTCCAGATCAATGTCGTATTTCTAGACAACATCAATCAAAATAATACACGCGAAAAACAAATGCAACCTGGAGCTTCGGCTTGGCATTGGGCTCCTCAGGATTGTATCTGTAGATCTCGAACGTCTTGATGCGCTTTCCGACCTAAGCAATCATCATGATCCAACAAAAACTAGATTTAAAAACCGACCTTCTTGTCAGTAGAAGCAAAACGAGAGACGACAGCCCCGGCAGCTGCAGCTTCCTGGATGCGGAGAAGAGCAGACGGGCGAGCCAGCATCATCTTCTCTCCTCGAAGCTGTAATTGAGCATGATATCGTATCTACTCTCTAAAAAAAACAAGATAACAATAAATCTAAACAAGAAAAACGGCTACAAATTATGCAGCCTTTAATGCGTACGTGCGCTAAACAAAGTAAATTATGTATTCTCCTTTTAATTGTAAAATACATTTGAGTTTTTAATATATTTTCTCTTTAGTATAATTCGAAATGGGTGTGAATGTGGCTAACAATCTGCATTCAATACATACAGCACTAATTCACATTTTTAACGTAATTGTCATTTTTTTCCTGCGTTTAAAGGCTGTATAATTTGCCGGTGCTGCAGAAATATTTTCTTAATTTTCGCCCTCGAACAACTTTTCATCTGTTTTTTAAAAAATCTTGTATGGTTGTTGTAATATATACATAGGTACGTAGATACATTCACACCACGTCAAACTTTCAAGGGTAACCTGCACTAAGTCTTCGCTTGAGAATGAACTCTCTTCGCGTTTTCTCCCGAGTGGCTGTCGTTTCCCGTCGTGGATTCGCTGCTGCGGCGGCTGCCAAGCCCGTACACGGAACTGACGAGCTCCGTCTCACTTTTGCTTCTCCCGACAAGGTACATGTTTGGAGAGCGACATAGTTCAATCGAGGTGGTTCTTATTGAATTCGTTGAACCATCCACTCTTATATAATCGTAGTTCAAAAATAATCTTCCAACATCATCAGGCTTTCTTCACTAACGCCACCGTCAGACAGGTCGATGTCCCCACCCTCGCCGGAACTGTAAGCTGGACCTAACCTTATACTGCAACAAAATAAATTTAGGTCGGTATCCTCGCTAACCACGTTCCCACGATCGGAGTTCTCAAGCCCGGAGTTGTTACCGTCACCGATGCTGAGGGTATGTATAAGTTCTGTCATTTGTTTTTTTTTTAAATATTTTATTCGGGGATAATAAATCAACTCAATCGTGTTCCAGGCAAGCAGGTCCGTCTTTTCGTGTCTTCTGGAACTCTATCGATGAACATCGATGGATCTTGCCAAGTTCTCGCTGAGGAGGCCGTCAAAGTTGAGGATATCGATGAGAACGTACGATTTCCGTGCAATTTAATATGTATTTAATTTGGAGACAACTTGTATTTAATTGTTTGCATTGTAGCTCGCCAGACAAGAACTCGAGTCTGCTCAGCGCGCCTCGTCTGAGGGAAGCGAGGTGAGTATAATCTTTTCAGTTTCCAAATTCTATTTTTTAAACAAGTTTGCGAAGCTTTGTAGTAATTACTAGCTTCTCGACATTGCGCTTTACAATAACCATATAATTTGGAGAATTGCGTAAGAGTAGTATTTAAAGATGTAAATCAATGAAAAACTTGAAGGGGTATTCTTCAGCCCGCGTAAGTAAAGTTTGGATAATTAAACGTAACGTCAGGTTGCTCGTGCCGAGGCTGGAATCCGCGCTGAGGTCGCAGAGGCTCTGATCAAGGCTGTGTCTGGACACTAAATCGTTCCCTCGAGTCTTCTACCATCCGTTATTTAGTTACAAGGCTGTGTTTCCAGTTTCTCTTAGTTGATGTTTTGATTGTATGCACATTTTCCGCCTGTAATCTCGACTCGGTGTAGAAGAAAGTAGACGAATTATGAGAGATAAATACGATATTTCCTATTCTCGTGTAGACCGCATAACGAGGACTTGGGGAGGGAGTCTTGTTTCCGCCTCTTATTAACAAGGCTAGTGATGGGCAATGGGAAAAGCGGAGGGGTATAATTGGATCGGCCCCGATAGAAAGCTTCAATCTCTTTCTCTCTTCACTCTTTTTCTAGTAAGAAGTATAAGCCTCCTTCTTGCGAATGTCAGGTGTTCCTTCTGGAAAGTAACGTCCTCTCTGTGATCAGAACCTCCGTCTAAATGCTCCCTCTATTCGTCTTCCTTCCCTTGATTTCGTCGATCGAAATGGAGACGACTACATTTCAATCCTTCATTGATTCAACTCTTGTTCCTCTAGATGGCCAGGTAGATCTCAATGGAACACTCCACTGTCCCAGTAACGGGAATTCGGTCAGTAGCTGTATTAAAGGTATGACTATTGCTCCTCCAATATAAACTCCCCCTCTACAGACACGGCTACTTACTACAATGAGTGCTGCGGGGTTTTGGAAATGTATTGTTGTTTGAAGTTCAAAGTGGGTAGTTTGAACGGTCATGTTTAATGGTCTACCTTGTAGACTTGGTTCATAATAACCTTCTCTATTTGTCTACTCATCGGAATCTTCCTTGCCGTGCTTGCTTGCTACAGATATTTCCAGGGTCAGTAAATTGGGATTCACTTCCATGGTATAACCTTGTGTATTGCAGACGACAAGGAAGATGTTTGACCTTTTACTCCCTACATCTAAATTTGCTGATTTTCTGCAGATAAAATTTTTTCAGTTTATCATCGTGTTCAACGATAACAAAAAAATTAAACAACTATACCTACAAAATCTAAAAGATGCATCTATTCTATCGGATACACCTGATTAGAGTAAAAAGAAACAATTCAACAGACGAAAAAAATCAAAATCAACGATGTGAAAAAGAGCGAAAAGCTTCAGATCACATTGAGACCTATTAGACTGATAATGGGAGGAATTATAATTGAGGTAGTTTAGACTGCAGATTCCTTCTTGGTAATTCTCTTAGCTTCTTCTCTTCTCAGTCCCGATTCTCTTTCGAATGATACCTCATCCTTCATCCATTTCATCTATAATTTAACCATTAGCCTCTCCCTTATCCTCCACTTCCTACCTTATGAATATGCTGCTCTACAGCATCCTTGGTATATTCATCGATCATCTTCTCAGTGAGTACTCCATCCTCAGATGCATAAGCAGCAGCCTGCAATCCCAT